>JAYJMB010007370.1:19067-41034 GCA_036873735.1 Pouteria campechiana
GGCTAGCAAAAGTTGTGTCTTGAATACTGGTGGAGTCATGCTTGCTAGCTAGATAATAAAGATAGCATCTAGGAATAATGTTTTGTAATAATATTGGTTTAGGGAGAAGATAAGGATGGACTAGTCACGTTTATGTTTTCAGAGGAAATATCTTCATCTTCAATCTTGCTAAAGTAGAAAAGCTCGCACGCTTTGACTCTCTACTCCTTTTCGGGTAATTTTGGAAAAATTTTGCATACCATTTTATAAGCAACAATAAGGGCTGATGAGAATTATCTTTTGTAGGGTCAGAAATAGAGCTTCTGAAACTTGTGTGGCTACTTTAATTTCTCTAATGTGCCAAATTTGAATATTTTCTCTTAAGTTTTCATAATCAAACTTTAGCCACCATTCACAGTATGAAGAATAAACGATAAAGTATGAAGGTTTAATATAGAGAGTGAAATCCCAATGAATAATCCATGGAATATTGTTGATAATAATAAAGTGGAGAAAAGGGAGGACATTATAATCCTCAGTTGGGAATGGTAATATTGATATAAGGTCTTGAGGAATAATATTAGGTAATAACCCCCACATATCCTAGAATTTATCAAGAAACCATTGAGGAATATTTTGAATTGTATTTTCAAGATGAAAATGAATCCACCAATAATGTGAAAAGTATTGATTTTGTCATAATAATATGTTAAACCATGCATCATAATAGTCCCAATAATTGAATTGAATAGATCCTGGAAATAATATCTTTTTGGCTGAGTTCATTGGTTCTAGAAAACTAATAATAGTTATAGGATTATCAGCATACCATTGATCAATGTTAATAATTTTTTGAATAATGAGTTTAGAGTATAAAATCCATTCATTCTTAGGAGGTTTTGTAATATGCTCACTAGTGATGGAATGAGTGTGTAATAATGTATCATACATCATGATACTATTACACATATTTCATATTTAATATTCACTAGCTCCATCTATATTCCATTCGTATATAGAATTATGGCTAAATTCATTTTGTGTAGTTTTTCTTTCTTCTTTGAATTGTTGATCTACTTGAGAAGGTCTAGGATAATAATTTTTTTTACTTTTATAGTACATTCTTTGTAGTAAGTTATCAGGAGATTGGATATTTTCTATTAATAAAGTTTGTATATAATGTTTTCCTTTAAATTTCTTTTGTTCTTCTAATTTTTTTTATATTAGCTATGAGGGTGGCTATTCTTGGTGGTAATTGTAATTTTCTGATAAAAGTACTATCAAGTTCACTCATGGGTTCTTTTAGTATAGGTAATTTAGATATAAATGATAGAGGTGGTTTTATTGGCTTAGTAGAAATAGGAGTAGTAGATTTTGATTCTCTTATAATAGAGGTAGATTCATTTTTTTCTTTTATTTTTTATTCTAAAGTGATTAGTTTATAATTTGTAAAATTATTTTGTTCAATGACTTGAGATAAATCTTTTAATTGAATGGGTAATTCTTTATAGATGCATTTTTTATAGTTCTTGAACTACTAATCCATCTAATTCTCTATTTGTTCTGTTTCTACGATTTTTTAGTTATTATAGTTTCTATAGGGGGTGGAGTATTACTAGGAGGAGGTGGATCTTGCCCTGATGGAGAGGATCCAACAGGAGTGCCCATGGCATTGATAGTTTTTTCAACTTATTTATCATACTAATCAAAAACTCTTATGTTTTATTTATTATAATGACATATTGTAACCATTTTCTAATAAGATTATTTAATTCTTCTTTTGAATAGATTTTTTGAATAAAATGTCATTTCTTAGCATTATGAGAGGATTTATAGTCTTGTAATAATAGATCTTTATCAAAGACAAAGTTAGTAATATTTATTATAACATTTATTTGAAAGTTTGATTCAGAAGGTTCAGGTTCAGTATGAGGTGATTTTACTCTTTGTGGTCTAGCTATATTTGATTCGTATCTTAATGTAAATCAATTGGATAAACTTAATTTAGGGAATCTTTGTATTTTTGAATCAAAATTAGTTATAATAATATGAGGTGTTGTTGAAATAATGGATTTTGAACTATTAGGCCTAGATATATGAATAGAGTTTCTTTTTATAGGTTGTTGGAACTTTAAAGTTATTTCAATAGGAGTTTCTATTATAGATTCAATATCAGATGGACCTTGTTCTATTAATTGTTATGGTTTATCATGTTTTATAGTCTATTCCAATGGTAATTTTATTTCTGACCATAATATTTTCTTAGGTTCTATTTTTCTATGAATAGGATTAGTAATAAAATATAGAGTTGCTCCCTTTTCATCGAAGACTAAAAATTTTGGCAATAATGTTTTCATGGCTTTATAATAAATTTTATATTATATATGTAAAGGTTTAGATCCTTCTGTCATAAGAAATCCTTGAGTTTGTATTAATAAAGACAATGTTTCTAGAATATTGACATTTGTTAAACTTACTGAAAAATTTGGAACACTATTAAAATAGGTTGGTCCAGCATGTAGAGATGTTTGTAATATTCCAAGAATAGAGTCAGAAAATTTTATATGTCGATTATCTTTTAAATAAGTAAGAATAGATGTAGAAATACCTAATCTTGTTAAGGGAAGAGTAGCAGCTTGAATAAGTCTGAAATGTATAAATTTAAATCCTTTTCTAATAAATCTTTAATGGCCTTTTTTGCTAATAATTTTATTTCATGGCTTCCTTCAGTGAATTCAATATTCATTTCTAAGGTTTTAATTTGATATTAGGTGGAAAAATCAAAAGTACCTATTTTATAAATTTCTTTAACAAGGACTTTTGATATTTTTCAATTTTTAATAGATTGTTCAATATTTTCATAAGCTTCTTCAGACATATGTTGTATATTGTGCATACTTAGAGAATCTAATTTAGAGCTAGAGGAAGAAATAAGAGAGCTAGAAGAAGAAGATCCTTTCAAAATTTTCTTTATAGAATCATCATCAGTATAGTCAATGTCTTACTGGCTTAATCCCTCCAAGCTTTCTGCTAACACAGGTAAGCCTTGTTTGCGGCTTCATACAAATGATTTCTAATAAAGAATCTTTTAAAAGAAGGCTCTGATACCATTTAGAGGTCCTTCTATTTAAGTTTCTATAAATTTATGTTTTAATTCTTGTCGTAAAGAGTTTATAAAGTTTTTCTTATAATTTAAAGTTTCTTTAAAATCTGTTAATATGGACATTTCGAGAGGTTCAGAGAAATGGAAAACTAATTTATGATCATTGAAGGTGGTATGAAGTCCTTCATTGGTGACCATAAAAGGTTTAATCATTTGAAGAAATGGAGTTCCTAAAATAATTTTTTGTTAGAATAAATGGAGTTTGAAAACAAATATGTTTGTTGCATATATGAGCTCTAGATAATTTACAATTTACTTTTATATCTGTTCCATCAACCATAGCAATGGAAGTAGTTTTTTCAAAATATTTTGTTGGTATAGCACCTTCTTTAATACAGTTTAAATCTGCTCCAGAATCTATTAAGGCAATAATTTCTAAGAGAAAATCACTTGGATAATTTGGTATTTTAAGCGTAATTTTAGAATACCATTTTTGAGATAGTACTTCTTGAATATGTTTGAGAGTTAAAAGTATTTGTGATGTAGAGGCTTTATTTTTGTTTATTTCATTTATTTCTTCTTCAAATTCTTTTTCTGTATCATTTTTTATAAGTGTTTCATCTATTTTAAGATTAATAGAAGATCGTAGTTCTAGAATTTGTATTCAATTTTTTAATTATATTATTTTGTCTTTTAATAGTTTGATTTCTTGTTGGAGATTATTAATAGTAATGGGTTTATGAGAAGGAAGATGCTCTATCATTTTCTTTTGCCCAGCAAAAATTCTCTAAACAAAAAGTCAGGTAAAGAATTATGATCCCCATTTATAAATTTTATTTAAAAGTCAAAAATGAATAATAGTACTTGCCATCGAGCAAATATCTATTTAGAAGATAAAAAATTCTTTACATCTTTTTCTATAATATCTTTAACTACTTTAAAATTAATTCATAATAAAAAAAAATTATTTAAAAGGTCGCTTTGAAATTTGTTTTGACAGTTTACGATAGCTAACATTTCTTTTTTGATAATAGGGTATTTGTTTCTTTGAGTGTTCGACCATAAACCAAAAGTATATCTAATTAATTCTTCAATATATTGTGGTTTTTTGTGAATTTTGCTTTTGGGGTTTTTTTTTTGTAAAATTGATCTCTTTTGCTTTAATATTCCACCATAGCCTATCTCTGAGGCATCTGTTTCAACTATTTTATATAATTCTAGATCAACCAAGGATAAATAAGGTAAAGTCTTAACTTGTTTAATCTTTTGAATAGCTTTTGTATGTTTTTCTTGTTCATTCAGGGGGATTTTTCTTTAATCTTTTAGTTAATAATTTTTTATCACAAGCAAGTTCTTGATAAAAATCAAAAATATAAGTGACACATTTGAGAAATCTTTGTAATTATTTTTTATCTGTAATAATATCAAGGAATTTTTCTGCAAATTCTATAATTCTATTAATTGGATGAATGTTATGCTTTCTTATATAGAATCCTAGAAATTGTATTTCTTGTTAAAATTTTATCCAAATGTTGACATGGTGAGCGCATGATGTATATGAGTGCCCTAACTAATTTTTTATATAAATAAATAAATATATAGATATATTTTTAAAAAATATATAACATATAATACATCTATATTTATATATGAATAACATATATAATGTAAAACATATTATATGAATACTAACATATGTGTAACATATATGAATAATAAAATAATATACATATAATATACTTATAAGATAATCTAAATAAAACATTACAGACGAATAATAAAATATGTATAACCGATGGGGCAATCCAAGAGCTGTTCAGTTACTCCTGATTCCAAATGCCGCTACTTCCTGGCATGGTTCCGGTACTTCCAGGCAATAGTGCATGGTACCAATGCTTGCGTTTGGGGCAAGGAGAAGATTGGGAGGATCTATGCCTTGCAGCTAATGAAAGGAACTTTGCCATCCTTCGTAGAACGGAATGTCGATGATAAGATCTGGATTCAGAGGAATAGCTTCGCTCCATCAAGCCAGATGAGGAACTCTGCTTGTTTCTTATACTATGGTTATCATTGGTAGTCTTCCCATGCTCTGGCGGATCTAGCTTGGTTAAAAGGAGCTTGATGGTGCTGGCCAGCGAGTTAGCTCAAGGACGTCATCTTGCTTTAGCTCCTCGAGTTCTGTGTGAGATATTGGAGCCCTGGGAGAGATGATATTTTTATTAATGCATAAATATACATGTAAATATAATATATATATATATATAACTATATATATATATGTATAATATTTTCATTCGCAATATATAATATATAATGTATAAATACAATATTTAAATATAATGTAACGATATATATTTTATTTATTTATAGTATATATTATATATTTTCTTTACATATATATACATTATATAATGTGATTTTCTATTTTTAACAAAGAAAATTTTTAAAGGTATATAATATAATTTTAAAATTATATAATATATTATAGAATAAAAAATTCTATACATATAGTCAATTGCATAATATAATCAACTACATACCTCATTGTGACGTCATATAGTCAACTACATGTGCCCTAAATTAAACAATTACTTAGATGAAACCTGACTAGATTGGTATAAATATAATAATTTTAATAGATAGGTGGCACAAGTACAATTACTTAGATTATCCATTAGTTTATAAGAGTAAATTTATTTGACAAATCTAGATCAAGTGATATAAATGTTCCAAACTCTTATTTTCTAAAGACTGCTTATTTTATTCATTAATTTATTAAGATGTGATATATTTAATAGAGGAAATGGTTCAAAGGAACGATTTGGGAAAATGATTTAAAGGAATTGTTACTTTGAAATTTCAAAGGAACTTTTTAATTTTTTATATTTATAAATAATTAAATAAAATCCAACCCCTCCATCTTATTCAATACTATTTACTTATTTATTAATCTAAAGATTATTTAAAAAATATTCAGGTGGGTCCAAAATTAGTACTATTAAGAATTAATATCCATCATTCAAATTTTTTTATTTTTTGTGGGACCTATGAGGATATAATCATGCATCCATACCTCTGAAAGTCTTCATCTTATATTATTTCATGATTTTATAAAGTTTTGTGATATTTCTATATATGCATATATTGATATAAATATTTTTTATATTTTATACATAATTTTATGTATTTTTAAATGGTATAGCCTACATAGTGCTTTAATTAAAAAATTTCATATGTTTTAATTAAAGTGATAATACTAAGTATAATGGTTCGATTTCGATTATATTCAATCATCTTGTATTGACTTCAAAGTAGAGGGGCCTTTGAAATTTCCTAGGAAACCCATTTCCCATTTAATGAATGGCTCAATGTATAAACCCACAGCTTGGCTACGGTGGATTGAAAAAAGATTCCAGGCTTATATGGCCCACTTGTGTGTCCTAGACCTGTGAGGTTTTATGATTGATAACACACTATACTAATAATATTTATTCCGTAGTAAATTATTGTCCAGTACATCTAATGTACGTATCTAGTCTACATATCAATGGTAGGCTAGAAATAATTCCAAGCACAAACTCATGTATCGACATGAACATATCAGTTGGCGCCATGGAGCCAAAGAAACACTTTAAAATTAGTAGACGGCTTGGATATGATAAATTAACCTATTTTATGTTAAAAGTTGGCAGACGTGAAGAATGTTTTCCATCAAATAATTTCAAGTTCGTTAAATTTTTTTTTTTAAAAAAAAAGTGTAGCATGGATGCAGTGACTTGTACAAATATATTTTGTATGGGCTGACAGACCGAATATGACCAAAATGCAGTTAAGAGTAAAAATATTTTTTCATGGATAGTGCAACATAACAGAAAATCAGCATATTTTTATTTTATATTATCCATCAAAATTACATATGACAGTGTTGAGTCTAATCCTCTTACTTAGCTTGATTTTGATGATGAATGTAATTAAGCAGTTAAGTTTTAATGATGAGCAAATATATAAGTGAAGAGTTAAGGTGCTAACTATTTACTTTCCAAGTGATGTAGCGTTAATATGTTAAAATGAATTAAGGAAAGTAACTGTTAAGTTTAAAGTGTATATTATTAAGATTCCTCAGAAAAAAGATAATCTAAAAAGAATGTTCAAATAAAATTCACTCAGAAATATTTAGAAAGACAAACCATGAAATTGAAAAATGATAGGAGTATTTTAAAGACAATGCGTGAAACTCAGAAGCAATTCAAAAATATTCAAAAGTATTTTAGAGATAAGGCATGAAACTCAGAAGCAATTTAAAAATATTCAGAAGTATTTCAAAGATAAATCAGAATTCCTTGGGAGACAAGGCACGAAGTTCAGAAGTATTCAAAGCTACTTCAAAACCACTTCAGAGACAAGTTAAAATCTTTTCAGAGATAAAGTGCAATATTTAGAATTAACTCCATGGCAATCGCACACTTCAGATGTAGTTCAAAAGAATACCTCAGAAGTAAAACGCTCTAAAAAGAACTTCAAAATAAGTTCAAAAGAAAATTTTGCACTCAGAAGTTTGTCAGTAAGAAGTTCTAAATACGCTTAAAAGCAAATCAAAAGTAATACAGAATAACATTTCTGCAATCAGAAATTTATCAGTAAGAACTTCAGATTATACTCAAAAGTAAGCTAGAAGTAATATAGAAACAATACAGAATGATGTTTCTGTAATCAAAAGTTCATAAGAAGGAGCTTCATAAATAATTCAGAGGAAGCTTATGCATTCAAAAACAACTCAAAAGCAATACAGAATAATGTTTTTGCAATCAGAAGTTTATCACTAAGAATGTCTGAATATGCTCAAAAGTGAATCAAAAATAATACAGAATAAAGTTTCCGCAATCAGAAGTTCATCAGGAAAAACTTTTGAAATAATTCAGAGGAAACTATGCATTCAAAAACAACTTAGAAGCATTGCAAAATTTTGACCTTGTGATCAAAAGTTCATCAAAATTCAAACTTTGGAAATGCTTCTAAGTTTCAAAGTTATAACTAAAGATCAATAGCAGTGATACGAAATGAACATAGAAGACATTTCTGTACTTAGACGCTCTTCAAAAGTAATATAAAAGCTCTTCAGAGGCATCTTTAAAAATTCAAAATTCAAGCCAAAATTCAAACTTCAAAAAAACCTAAGTTCTTAAGAAGTAACTAAGAAACTCTTCAAAGGCATCCTCAAATACCCAAAACTCAAGAAATTCATTAGAAATAGAATCTAATTATTCAGAAACCTTAGTTTCTCCGAAGTAAAAACATGACTAATAAAAGTGTAAGATAATAGATTCAACCTTCAAAAAAATTTGAAATGATCAAACGTGCAAAACTCTATTGTTGTCATTGCTCAAAAGTTCTGCAATAAGTGCACAACAGTAATTGACAGTTAAATAAAGCTCAGAAGTTCTGAATACTTATCATAAAAGTTCCATAGATTGATAGAAGAAGAAAATCATGACGAAGCTTTAAATCTCTTTTTTCAAACGGTCAGAAAGCTACCAAAAATAATCATTACAGCTAAGGTACCTTCCACAACTTATAAAAGGAAGTTTCAAATGTTGAGAGAGAAGCTCAAAAATAAGAAAAAGTTTACTCAAGCATTTACTGAAGCTCACATATTTAACTCCATGTATTAGCTTCATTGTGCTACATTCCAACAAGTATTAAAAGCAAATCATTCAACAACACTTAGTCTAATCTTTATTTTTTTACAGCTATATTTATTGTATTTTTATCACTACACTCCGTACACTCTGTCTATTAAGAAGCATTCATTTCTATACACATTTATTTACTATTTTTTCATATTTAAGCAATAGGCTTGCATCTTATAGTGAACAACAAACAAGAAAACTTGCTAAAGTTTATATAAGTTGTTATTAAATTTTGAAAACCATCCTATATAAGTTGTTGGTGAACTTTAAAAACCAACATATATAAGTTATTGATAAGTTTTGAAAACCAACTTGTATAAGTTTATTAATAAGCTTGAAAACCAATAAGTATTAATGAAACATGAAATTAGCAAGAGAGGCTATCTTAGAGAAGTAGATTAGGTAACCAGGTTAAAAGCCAAACCACTATAAAAATCATTGTTTCAGTGTATCGTATGATCTTTTTTATTTTATTTCAACACTACCTTTTAAACTTAGCCAAAATTTTTAATAGCTGAATTCATCCCCTCTTAAGCCACCATCAGCTAGGGACCAACAGATGGATGAATTAAGCTTTACAAATAAATAACATGTGGGCTATTTATAGTGCAACGGATGAAAAACCCAAAAACCAAAATGAACTTTAGACAGATAAATTCTACAAAATACCATACTTGTAATGAAAAATTATAAAACCATATAAACTAGAACATGCATTTCGCAGCCTAAGCGCACGGTAACCCTTTGGCAACCCAAAAGTCCGCAACCCCCCTTGGAATGTGGGACCCATGCTTATTTTAAGTTGACATCACCGTAAATGATGTTTTAAATACAATTTATTTTTGAAATAAAAAAATTTGAGATCAGAAATTAAGATGACATATGCCAAAAAAGAATGAAAGTTTTGAATGTTTGTTGCAAACATCTTAATATATATCCTTTTTATGTGTCAAAAAACATATATTTAACTATTTAAATCATATACATAACATGACAACGGTCACTTGTGGTCTAAAAATAATTTCAACAGTGAAAATGATTTCCACAGTAAAAACATAACCTTCCGTAAAACTCCCAGACCTAGTTCAAAATGCCATCTGGATTATCTGTGCAGCCAAATCGCAGCCAGGAAAGCATTTTCACGCCTCCCTTCACGGGGTATACACATCCATGGCATTCATCTCCTTCCCACTCACCGTGTCAATATTCTTCGTAAATGGGCGCGATTGATGGCCCCTCCCATCATATCTTCATAAAGCAAAGCAATGAAACACCACAAATTCCAAATGCCGCATGCCTAATAGGTATGTATTTTCCTCTAAAATGAAGCCCTGATGTGGATAGTGACAAAAAAAAAAAGAGCTTACAGCAAGATCAGCAGTATATAAACAAGGCAAATGCAGACATTGCATCGTTTCTATATAACTTGCAGCAGATGAGGAAACAAAAGGAAGCCATCTTCCTTTTAATGTAATTTTCTTATCATCATCTTTCCTGAAATTGTTACTGAAGCTATTATTCAGGAACAAGATCAGCAAAACGGTAAATGAAAACCTATATTTATGTGTTTCAATTTATCTTCGGTGGGTGAGCAAGTTTCTGTTCTGAACGAGTCATTTCACAGTTTCAATGGAGCATCAAAGCACCCCCTGTCAAATGCAAATAGTTGGAAAGGTATTAGCACAAACTAAAGATGGAAATACCACAAAGAAATTCATTTGGAAACTTTTATCACCAAACACAAGTATGCTGACAAAAAATATGGAGCAAAATTTACACTAATATTGTAGATCATAAACAATCCAAAAGATTAGGAAGTACAACTCCAAATCATACCAAGAGTGATGTACCCTCCCTATATTCCTTTCGTAGTGGTTAACATAAATTCGATGATCAATGTCTTCTATCCATGTATCAGTCCTTTCATCGTGTTTACTATATGGTTGCGTAACTATCAATCCTTAAATATCTTCCGGTTTGACTTTGGTTTGACTTTAGCTCACATTCCTTTTACCCATGGCACTCCATTATCCATCAATTCATACCTTAGAGATATTTGTTGACCTAACACTCATTTGAGAACCATTCAAATGGACAACAAGTAGCCCATTTCATAGTAGATTGTTATTGTGATATCTGACATTGCGTGAGTGAGTGGAGTCCCAATTCATATATGCCTTATGGAAACTTGTTGAGGCATCTGTTGTGGAGATTATTTAGGCGACAGCCACAAAGGCACAAAGCCATGAGGACTGTGATGGTCCGGAGCGAACAATACCTCAACAATGTAGTCATGAGTCATTACAAATGGTATCAAAGCCAACCCCAAACAGTCCAAGAATGAGAATGTGTTTAGTGAGGGCGCTGAAGCCCAAGAGGGGTGGATTGTCATATCCCACATTACTTGGGTTAGGGGGGACTCTTGGTTTATATATATGGGCCTTGTGGAAACTTGTGGGTTGTATGGATGGTAATCATAAAGAGGCAAAGTTGTGAAGATTGTGATAGTCCAAAGCAGACAATACTTCGATAGTGTAGCCATAGATCATTACAGTTATCTTCTTCCTAATAATTCTAATTAGGGAAGATCATAAGTCATCATTACTTAAATTACACATTTAACACTTTAATTCTTAATCCCCCAAATTAACTCACCACGTTTTACACTACTTCAATTATCAAGATTACATCTTGAACCTGTTGATTACATCTTGAACCTGTCTAGCCCTAAATAATCATAATCACATCTTTAACTAATCCTACTTTATTTAAAGCTGAGTTAAAATGAAACTAGGATTAGTCAAAGGTGTGAACATGATTATTAAGGACTAGACAGGTCCAAGATACAATCTTCACCATTAAAGTAGCGTAAATGCAGTAAATGAGTTGATTTGGGGAAGAAGTGTTAAATGTGTAACTTAAGTTATGATAAATTATGGTTTGGCTCATTCATTAAACGACTCACAGATAAGACCCATCTATGACTTGTAGATGACAGTCAATTCTCATCCTCCATATGATTTATATATTGTGGTCTTTTTTGTCATTTTTAAGAATGACAATGGTATATTTCTCCACATGTGATTTCTCAATAACAGTTCATTCTCCTCCACATGATTTGTAGATAGTGGTGGCCCATGCTTCTCCCCCATGTAATTCACAATTGGTGCATATGATTCATAATTGGTGGTCCATTCTACCCATGTTAATTGTTATTCACAATCAGTGAGCCATTCAAATCAATTCATGTATAATGGAATCCAGTCCAACACCTTAATCCAAAAGTATGGTTTGATCCAAGAATCAAGACCAAGGCAAAAGGAGTATGTACAAGAAGCAAGAGAAATAACCCCTTTTATGAATGTAATTGAGGGTTGTATCCTATCTGCGAGGTAAGCAGAAGTAAAATTGCCCCAAGAAACTAATTCTAATTTTTGCATACTGTTGTCTTCTCCTCCTTGATAAGATTCATAGATAGAGGTTTGTTCTAATCATCACAGTATCCACAGATAGCTCTTCATTCTCCTCCTTGAGTAATTCAAACATAAATAGATATGAAAGATTATAATCTCCTTCCTCCTTCCCTAGCTTAAAGTGAGCCTTCTATCCATCCCTCAATAAGAGCTAAAGAGAGAGAACAAGTAGTTCAACCTGTCAACAAAGATGCATCATGAGAAGATATGGTTCCTAAACTACCCACCAGAATCATAAATGGAGCATTCACAGGTGCAGCACAATGCTACCATGTATCAGACCCATAATCAAGTGTAATACATCTACCAGATGCATCTCGTTAGCTAGTGCGTTTATTCAATTAGAAAACTTTAAGCTGATAAGGGCTTGTTTGATTCAGATTATTTTTAGGATTATGGCTTATTCAGAAATAAGTCACCCCAAACGATAAGTCACATTTGACAGAGCCTCTAAAAAGTGCTTATAATTCCATTTTCGCAAATAAGCTGTAAGCAACTTTCAATATGCTTTTTATTTTTATTTTTATTTTTTTTTTGCTTATTAAAAATTTGTTTTCTTAGAATACCCCGATAATTATGAGATAATTCCCAAAATATCCATCCCTTCCTGCAAAGCACTTCTAAGTTTAAAATTTAAACATTTTAGCTTTTTATATTTATTTATCAAATAAATATTTGGTAAATTATTTATTTTTAGTTTATCCAAATATTTCGGTTAGATTATCTTAAACAACACTATGCATTTAGCTTAGGAACCATGACGGCAATTCAATCCTTTATTCGTTATTCCAACATTTCAACCTGCGCTGCATCAAAAACAACTGAATAATTTTAAGCCATTAGTTCAGTTGCGGCAAACAGTCTCTACTTATTTGAGTTTGGCTGCTTATCAGCTGTTAGTTAATAAGCTCCAGCCAAATCAAACACACCCTAAATAAAGCCCCATTAGATACAAAAAGAAAATCTCTATAGAGTTATGAATGGGTGTTAGGGTTTGAAAAAGAAATAGCAAGGACTGAGAAATATCCAGATAGTGTACTAGGGTGCATGTCATGTCACAACAATATGATATTAGAAACAATACATATGCACAAATCATGATTTTTAAAACTAATAAACCAAAGAAGTTTGCAAAAACATAAACACTTCATTTTGAAGCCCTCTTCATGATAGTTCTAAAACTACTTCGCCCATTTCAATTAGTACAATATTCTTTCAATCACCCTACCCTCCAATTTCTCCTCCCAATTCGCACAATTGCAGAGCCTTGGTTCTCATGAGTCAAACCTTTGTTATTTCTTTAGCTAAACAGAAGTCATATTTTGTCAAAAACCGAACACAATCATTAAATATTTTAGACCCAACTTATTTTCAATAGCGACAACAAGAACTTGTAGCACCGGATATATTTGGTTCCACACTATAGGCCACCATGTTTATTTGACCAATCAGATCCAGAACACACCCTTTGGCCAAACAATAGTATGATAAGCAAGCAATAGTCAGTCAGAACATTCAAAATTGAAGAGTATAAAACTGGCAATCAGTTAAGGACCTGTACATAAGTGAGCCCAAACTTTTGTTCTGAGCCAGAAGAAAGTGCTCCAGAAGCATGGATGGTTGCGTTTGAACTTGTACCCACAGAAGCTCTCTTGCCACTTCCATTAGTAGAATCAGTAACCCGATTTCCGGGAGTGCTAGAGGAAGATTCTGAGGTCCCCTCATTACCACCTGAAACAGAACCGTATCCTCCAGACCTCTTTGAGGATGGATCTAAGCGTTCCATCATTCGAGCAACACCAGCAATCCCTGCAGTCACCTCATGCTGTACCTCTTTGCTGAGTTCCTTAACTGAGCCATTGCGCGACAGGAGCTTCTCCTTTAAGCCACGTGTACTTCTTGAGATTGATTCCTTATATCTGTTCCAAAGTCATGGCATGAGAATGATGGGATTGCTGGACACCTAACAAGAGCAGAAATTTAATGTTCTTTACCTAGATGAGGCAGCAGATAATTTAGATTTGAGAGACTCAGAAAATGAGAGTAATTCTGATGACCGTGATCGTTGAGGGCTGTCAGGAAGAGTTTGGCTGGCAACAGATCTATACAATAACCCACACATTACCGCAATTACTGGATGATGTGAGAAATAAATAAACGGATTTGAAATAAAATATGCTGCTGCTGCCATACATAAAACAAATAATGGAATTTCACAAAGTGCACGCAAGAGTTCACATCAATGAAAAATAGTAAGGTTCAATTTACACAATTTTTTCAGCAGATGATTAATTGAAAATGTAGTCACAGAAACAAAAACTATAACTTGATCACCACACACAGCATTAACAAACATGTGCATGCATCTATTGTTTACAACAAACAGTTAAACAAAAATATGCATCTATTGTTTACAACAAACAGTTAAACAAAAATATGCATCTATTGTTTACAACAAACAGTTAAACAAACATATGCATCTATTGTTTACAACAAATGGTTAACAAGCATATGCATCTATTGTTTACAAGAACCTGTGCGCACTGCACAATGCGCATGCACACGCACACAATATTTCTATTTGTAAGCATGGAAGAAAGCTAATATGGAAAATCACTATCATTCCTTAATCCTTGCATAGCAACCAAACAATGAAAACTATAGCAACCAAGAATCCTCAGGCCACTGCCCAAAAATTTTGATTAGTATAGAGGATCTGTAAAACATTTATATAAATACATAGATCTCGGATACTTTTTATTTTGAGATGAAACACGCTGAGGATGGTTTATGCTAATGAAAGTACAGAAACTATTGCATTAACCCAATCTTTTTAAGTATGATTGGCATAAAGTGTTACCTGGGAGTGGCAGTGTGACTGTTATCTGCAATGTCAGAATCCATGCTTGCATGAGATGAAGACATGGGCTGCACATCTCTGGTGGGCGAAAAGAGAATTGTTGGAGAACCACTCTCATGTGACACAAAACAGCCTGTACCTTGACTTCCAATTTGATTGGTTGAACGTGATTGTGGTACATCAGATTCATTTGAAGGAGCTGGAAAAACAAGGATTTCAGAACGACTCATCCCAGAAGATCTGAGCCATTCCCTTCTGCCAAAATGATGTGCTCTTCCCATGGCAGCAGCAGTGAGATGTTGCATTATACGCTCGTCAAAATCTGAGTCATCCGGATAGGATGGAACCTGAAAATGCCATGTGTCACAATACAAAACAAATCCAGAATCCACAAGGAATTGGCACATAGGCAAACCATTAACCAACATCATGGAATTCAAAGTCCTCAAGAGGGATGCGAGGAAACAATGGTGAGTTCGAAGGTCGACGCCTTGATCTTGAACTTCTTTCAATCTCCACCGCCACAAGAAGCTCTTGGCTATGTATACAATAATGAGATTCAATTTAAGGTCATATACAAGACAATGTTAGCAAATTAAAGCAAAAATGCAACTTGGTCTGAAACCATCCAACCATAAGAAAATTATCTACCTCACAGGATCCTTCAAGACAAGAAACTGCCAACATATTGGGCACTCTTTGCTTCTTTGTGACCTGGGACATGAATAATAATTCCATTCAAGTTCTCCATTTGTGATAAACACAAGTAATTAGCGTAAACTTGTAAGCATTGGCCTACCAGTCAAGAATGCACTGAAGATGGTACTCATGTTTGCAGTTTGTGAGCTGACAAAACCAATCATTATAAAGAGTGTCAAATTGAAATCCTAATAAGTAGCTTGAAAGCTGCAAGAAATTCATTAAAAAAACCCATTTTCTGCAAGATTAAGCTGCACCTGGATACACCATTCAACTATTCACATGGTATCAGTGTATCAGAATGGGAGCAAAAACTTAGCAAGGCAGAGGCAATGCCCAATGATACTCTCATTAAATGTTTGGGGATACTGAAATTTCATTGAACTTCGAAGCAAACACTAAAAGAACACAAACAAGTAAATTCCATCATGTCTTCTCCCATCCACAATGGATGAACCAACATGTAAGAAGGTCATTCTCACATGCGAAGGAACAATCTGGTGGTGACTTCAAGTTTTTTATTGCATGTGACTCAGCTGTGCCCCAAGCAACAATATTATTGTTGCCAGCGTGAGCATGCATGCAGCTCGCAGCTATATGAGGCAATACAAAAATGAACTAATCAGTCCAAAGCTGAAGTCAAGTAAAATTGGCTGGGATCAGCTCATTTGCTCCTCCATTGGGTACATTCAAATTAGTTAAGAGGTGAAAATCTTCAGAATTTGAAAGTGAAAAATCCAATCAGATCCAAATAGCTATTAAGTAAATGGTAAACTTCTGATGGTAATTTCTTACTCACAATTGTGTGGCACTAGAAGCATTATGCTATCATATCTGGCAAACAGACATATCTTGTTTTATGCAATGCTAAGTTCCTTATAGATGATCTTGTTTTATGCAATGCTAAGTTCCTTATAGATGATCTTGTTTTATATGCTGCAATGCTAAGTCACTAGAAGCATTATACTATCATATCTGGTAAATAGACATATCTTGTTGTTATATGCTGCAATGCTAAGTCCCTCATAGATGTTCCCTCCCACACCCTCCCACCAAAATATATATATTAGTAGAATAAATAAAAATAGAAAATGAATCAATTTAGACAAAGCACACAAAATAGTTAAGATAGAAAAAAACAAATTTGATTTTCCTATAAATTGTTATCATATAATAAAAATGATAGGTGAGAAGAAGAATCATTAGAATATACACCCATAACACACCCAAGTTGCCACTAAATTAAACTGTTCACAAGTGTTTGCATTAAATTGCTTCAATATGAGTGTTTACAAGTCTAAGAAAGGTTTGCTCCTCAGTGTGGTCAGTACACCAAACTGGTGCAGACCCAAAGTAGGTTGGTTGAGTTCTTCCTTAAATGGAGATCTTCCCACGGCTAGGTTATTTAGACCTTTCCATAGCTCCAAGGAACCGTATACATGCAGAAATGTGCATGGGCGTAAGTATTCAAGCCTTCACATCATGTACATCCCATTGTACAATAAGCTCTCTGATAAACAAAGCATTTCTCTCATCTGCTGGACTAGCATTGTTTGTTAGTTATTTATACAACAGCAATGACATAAAGGAGACAGTTTTTCAAAAATTTCCTAGAAACCTTTTGGTTTTGGATTTTAATGAATGATTGGATAAAATTCAATCCAACCAATGTATTTAGAAATGTTTGTTTAACTAACAATGTAAATATGACCTCGATCAAAGTTTGGGTGAGCCACAAAGTTATAATTATTTGAAAGTAATTCACAAACTTTAAAAAATTTTCTTTTAAGTGATTTAATTTGTAACCTATCAAAAATTTTATTAATATAATAGTCACAATCCTAGCTAAATAAGCATTTTTAAGCACATTGGCTAGATTGAATTTTATTCTATACAATGCTGCCCAATTGTTGGGTAAATTAGACTATTTCCGAACCAAAAGCACAAGCCAAACGACAGCAGACAAATAGCTCTGATTGCTGACGAGTACAGATGAGAATGACTTTTAAAGCATTGGGTTTACTGTGTTTATAAATCCGAATTCAATCTTGGTAACGTTGCACGCATATAAGTAGGAAAATTCTACCTTTTAGCTGTCATATGCTAAAACAACTAGAAAGAGATCCAATACACAGCCATCCTTCTCAGTCATCACAGAATTCCACTCTTCTCCATCGACAAAACACCCGCCTGACAAACCCAGCTTCTCCCCACACAAACACAAAAATTCTCACAATCAACAGAAATCAATTCATACTGCAATTACACAAATCCATCTACACAGACAGTATAAAACAGCACACGAAGCGAAGAAAAATGACCCCTTTCTCTGCGAAGTCAAGTGAGTGTGGGGTCATCATACCGTCGCCGGATCTTCCGCAGTGAAAGGCTCGAGGCAGATGCTGCAAGCATCGTCCGAGGAGTCCTGAACTCCGGCAAGCAGCACCGGCGACGGCGAAGCAGACGACGCCGGAGCCTCGGCCGAATCAAAAGCATCCATATCCGATACTACAGAGAAGATAGAAAATAGCGACACAAAACAACGGAGGGACGAAAGACGAGATGAAGAAACCCTAGAAATATACAAAAACAAAGAAGAAAGCAAACAAAGGAGTAGAAAAAGAGGACGGGAAAAGAAGAAGTGTCAAAGGAAGGGATGTGTTTATGTTACTTTATGTTTTTTGGTATTTTAAAAGAACACACCGAAGACAAAGTAGTAGTATTTAAAAACTGAAAAAAAAAAAAGGGACGAGTGGTTGGAAGAGGAAGGAAGCTTGAGCGGAAAATCCGATCCTGACGGTTGCTATCGTCAGAATCTTCTGAAGACGGAGCGAGAGTCGGTGTGTCGGCGTCGAACTACGACCTCGTACCCTGCGCCGGTCGAAACCGGCAATCGCAAACGTCCAAGTTCACTCCACCATGTCGAACGGTTCAGATTATCCAATCCATATAAATTTTGAGACTTGGAGCATCCTAGGCCGAGGGAATCCAAAAGGTCCCCAAGATCAACGGCTAAGGTTGTCCTTTTGGAATAATCGGACGGCCGACAACAGTCTTTTCGGCCTGCTAGTGCTAGCATGCGAGTGAGATGGAGGGCAAAATTCCTACATTCGAGCGTGTGAGAGGTTGGGTTTGGCATCACGGTGGGCCTCCAAGCAACGAACGACTTTGAATTAAGGCGCGTTGCTCACGGCGTTTGGCTTTTGGATTTTTCTGCGAATTAGCACGATAAAAGACTTGATAAATTCGACCGAAATGACTGGAAAGTCGGGGTGTTTTCCTTTTTATTGGTTGAGTCCCTAGGAAAATGAGTAGACGACAATTTGAACTGGACCACCCAGTCCAATGCTGAGATCACATATTCATTTCATTTTCATTTTCAATGGAAAATTTTAGTTACCCCATCTAAAAGTTGTGGAATAGCTCCTAATTACCACAGTTTTAAATTTCTGTTGCTCAAGTTTGCCATTGCTGCTCTTCACGTGCTGTCATGCCAAAACGTGTTGGTTGGGGTGTTGGCGGTTTCATTGTATTTAGGGGTGGGTCATCTCCTCCTCCTCGACCACAAAACATATTTGTCAGGTAAAGCATTTTCCTTAGAATGCTAGCCCTATTTTAATTACCCATGCTTAGACCGGTCTATTAAAAAATAATAATTAACTCAATTCAAACATTGACATGGATTTTCTCCCCCCACCCCACATTTTTTTAAAATTACGATATTTGCTTTTTCATTATTACCTTTATTCTTTTAATCATTTGGCCATCTGCATTCTTCAATTTTTAATCATTTATCCTATCTATTCAACTATTTATTTCCTTTTTTAAGTACACACTTTCAATTGTTCTTTCCCTTTTACCAGTAAATATACACATTTTTTATATTGAACCAAATATATTCTAAATCTAATTTATTAAAACTTTGCAAGATACCAACAAGTTAAAGGAACATTTCCGTCAAGCTAAACAACCCTGAAGAGACTAATATATTGTTCACTTTTTCAAGATTTAATTCAACATATAACTATGGTAACAGTCTTATTTGTTTAACATTATTTATATTTTTAATCATTATCTTTTATATACTTTCACTTTTTTCACTAATGACCAGCATTATTATTTCTTTTATTTTCATTAGGTGTCCTTTTTATATACTTGCCCTCAACCAAACACCCCGTAAGGCCATAACTTCCTGCCTCCCTCACAGCTTACATGGCACGCCAAGCCTACCCTTTGCAGTAAGGGCTCACATGCTTCGTCTTATTAATGCACGGAGCTTGTACCAGATAACACTGATTATCTGAGCTGTCCATTTAAGTAAAAAAGAAAACGTCCCTCTTCAATTAAAAGTCCTGCATTTTAAGTAAGCATGAGATTCCAAATTCAAGCAAAAAAGAAAGAATAAAATACGAAGAGGATCTTTTAATCGGTAAAATATTGCTTTGCTACTGCTTCACAACTAAGAAAAGAACCACAAGATCCTCTATATTTCGTTTTTTTTATTACTGATCAAATAGCAGTAAATTGTAGATCATTACATGAAGTTCTATATGGAAAATACCCAATACCAAATAAACAAAAAAATCCTAAAGGGCCAACATCAATAGCTATTTTCTAAGTTTGACATTGGATCATGGTACATTAAAATCGCTAAAGAAGAACGACATACAACTGCCTCTAGTATGCCATTCAAATATTTATTCTACCAATTACTCCCCCTAAATTTCAAAAAATTATTAGTATGCTCAAACAAATCTCAAAAATTTAAGTTGAACCGATGAAACAACAAAACTTTATTTAGATGGAGATATAAAAAATGTAAACAAATGAAAAAGTGAATTCAATAAATAAAGAGACGATTATGTTTGCAAGGCACGAACCATTGTTATCAAAACCTGACCAAACCAGCTGGTCAAGCAATTGACCAATCTGATATAATCTGGTTTGGTCTAATAGAAATTTTATTATTTGAATATTATTAATAAAATAAAAGGGTGAATTAAAATAGTATATTATATATAAAAGATTTATATATTTAGATTAATATATATTATTTAAATTTTTCAAAATCATTCTGTATTAATTTTAAAAAATTAAAAAAAAAGGTTCAATTGGTTGAATTGGCCGGTCGAATCGGTTGGACCATGAACCGGACCCTTCACCGATTCCACCACCAGTCCAGTTTAGATAACGTTGGTATGAGCTATATAGTGTTCAGCAACGCTAATCATAAAATAAATAATTGTTAAGAAAAATATAAGTATTAATATTGAATAGTTAATAATTTTGTAAGTAACCCTATACAGTTTGTCGAGATATGAAGTTACGGCTAAGATTTACTTCTTCCAGCAAGACCGAGCTATCACCAGGCTTGAAGCTCCCAATATCGCGTAACCAAGGCAAATGGAAGATGCTTGTGCCCTATAGCCAGGGAAATTTAACCAAAAGAAAGTGTTTAATCAATGGGGTGGATGAATTCAACTTTTGGTGCTTAAATTCCCCTCTCCATCAAGGTCTTCCATTAAGCCTCCCAATGGTAGAAAAACATCGAGTGCACAAAAGATGGCGGGACTCAGGAGCCTTTGACACAGCCACCGCAATTCTGACTAAAGGCCCAAATCACATATGCATTAATGCGTCGGTGACGGTGGGTTCGCCTAGATGCTTAATGTAGAACAAGCTGCAACCGGAAATGGATGCAGCAGCGACGAACAGCGAGAAGTCATCAGCAACTTGATTTATTCTTCATGACAGAAGCAAATAGCACGGGTAGCATTGTCAGCAGAGAGGAAGGCAACCAACAGCAACAGGCAGCAGCAGCCAGATGATCCGATGCGGTAAAGGCAGCATTGGGGTCAAAAAAGCAGCGCCAATTTTCTAATTGGTAGAGATCACCTGACGGATGGTTAGACGGTGGTGGCGCAGCAGGCAGAACAATGAGTTTTTTGTTCCCATTTTGTCGAAAAACGGATGTAGTGACCTCATCAGCGTTGTCGGTGGCAAGCGACGACAACGGATCCAGGCTGGTTCCCCTCGACAGTAAAGAAATGACAATGCCAGCTCATGTTTGACGGTAGCATCATGCGACTGGCAGCGTCGCCGGCAGAGAGAAAGGTGACAGAAGGATGTGCTGGTTCTTCGGAGGAGCAATAGTCAGGTACAGATC
>JAYJMB010007372.1:0-10265 GCA_036873735.1 Pouteria campechiana
CACCCAAGGAAGATTTGATGGAACAAGAACAAAACCTTGTGAAGGGTGGGGTTGGAAAGAACCGTGGATTTGCCTATGTATGTTATTCTTTCTTTCTGTTTGCTTTTCATGCATGGCATGCCGACAAGTTAGGTGGGCCCCAAGTAAGATGTGGGGAGGTTTTAAATGGTGTTGGTTGGTGTGCCTGTGATGATGGACCAACACCATTTGAAAGGCGTGCTCGAAGAGACATATGGGCTGTGCCTTTTGCGGGATTTTCTTCTTTTTTTGTTTTTTGTTTTTTTTTTTTTTTGGCATGTTCTCGAGGAAGAAGTTGGACCCCAGTGGGAATGTTTTAAATGTTGAATATGAGTGTGCGGATAATGATGGCTCTCTGTGAAATGTGTTTTAGGAAAGACGTTTGGGTTGTGCCTTTTGTGAGATTTTCTTCCCTTTTTTTTTGTTTATTTTTTATGGCATGTTCCGAAAAAGATGTGGGAGGGTTTTAAATGGTGTAAATGGTTGTGCGTATGGTACAACACCATGGGAAACGTGTGCTTTGAAGTACCTTTGGGTTTTGCCTTTTTTGGGGTTTTCTGTTCTTTCTTTTTTTTTTTTTATGGCATGTTCTCGAGGAATAAGGTGGGCCACAAAGAAGATGTGGGAAGGCTTTAAACGGTGTAGATGGGTTGTGCGTATGATGGCACAACACCATGGGAAAGGCGTGCTTGGAAGGACCTTTGGGTTGTCCGTTCGATGGCACAACACCGTGGGAAAGGCGTGCTTGGAAGGACCTTTGGGTTGTGCCTTTTATGGGGTTTTCTTTGTTTTTCTTTATTTTTTATGGCACATTCTCAAGGAAGAAGAAGGTGGGCCCCAAAGAAAATGCTGGGATGGTTTTAAATGGTGCAGATGGTGGGCGGTGTGCCTATGATGACACAACTCGATGTGAAATGTTGTAAAGACCATTGAAGAATTATATATATATATATATATATATATATATATATATGTGGGCCGATCTTACGAGACTGGTCCAAAAAGCTTTTTTTTTTATAAACTATTAAACCAACATGTAGACCAGTCTCAGAAATCTATTTTTTTTTATTTTTTTTAAAATTTTAAATTAACATATAATCCACTTATAAAACATGTTTTACCATTTTTAGAGTTTTATAAATATTTTTTATTATTATTGAAGTTCAGGAATATTTTTAAAATTTTAAAATGATGAATAATATCCTTAATTTGAAAAATTAAAATAAAATATTTATAAAACTCTAAAAATGGTAAAAAAATTTATAAATTGATTACATGTTAATTTAATAGTTTATAAAAACTTTAAAAAATAAAAATAAAATAAGTTTTTGAGACCAGTCTCATAAAATCGGCTATTATATATATAATATATATATATATATATATAATATCTATATAAAACATTATTTTTGTTTATAACTTCTGTACTCCTCCGCCATGCTAAGTATTTGAAAAGCCAACCTCAGCAGTTTGAGAAGGCTCCAATGATGATGATGATTGATGAATAAAATTGCTAATCTCTTAAGTTAAAGATTGATAGATATTACTATGATTGCAAATCTCATAGCATAATTGAAGATTGGTGGGTATTACTATGATTGCAAATCTCATAGCATACTTGAAAGACTGGTAGACATTACAATGAGTGCAAATCACTGAACAATCGTAACTATTAGGTCGAGGTTCAAAGTTCATATTGACTGGAGCCACTAGTGTCTCCAAATGACCATTTGGCTACCTTTGATGTGGACCAGCAGAAGATTATTTATAACTACTCAACTCATCTCATCATGCCAGCATGTCTGTTAAGGCCAAGCCGTTTACAATTGCAGCTTAAGGGTTTAAAGTTTAAACAAGAAAGCATGACATTGTTAAATCCTAGTTTGCACATGACCCAAGCTGGCTAGAGTTTGATTGTTGCCTGACATACAGAGCTTAGCTGAGTTTACGCGCATGGATTTCTTAACTTGAGATTGGCATTCCATCAACCTAGAAGAGCTAGCTTAGCTTGTTTGTAGTGCACCAAGTAGTAGGGAATGCATATGGTAGTGATGACTGTGTCATGTATTTGTTTAAGCCTATGCAAACACTAAATTTTAGCTACTTATCGATCTCGTATGCAAGCTTGCCGTTAGCTTATTTGTCGAACGCGCCTGAAATCTTGCTTGAGATAGGCTTTTTGATGGATCGGTAACTTCCTTGTTCACAACCCCACTTGTAACGCATCTACTGTACAGTGTTTACACGGAATACGTGAAGGCCAACCAAGATTATGTTCTTTAAATAGGTCATTCTAAGCAGCAAATGTTACTTGTTTACCAGTCTACAATATCTCTTTGTTTTCACTATTTTCTGTAATTTTTATGTGATTTCAATTCTGGATTTACCAAAAACAAAAAATAAACAAAAAGACAATATGATAGGTTGATTGATAAAGTTTTTGGAGTTTCTATTGTTGATTTCTAGTGCAGCAATGGTTTTTGAATTTTTGTAACAAAATGCAGGGCCGTCCAAAACCAGATTTTGTGATGTGAAGCAACAGAAGGAGATGGCACCACCAGATGGGTGGAAAACCTATCCTCTACATTTTATTTCACAAAGGCGGCCTGTAACTGAACAGGAAGAAGATCGAGCATGGTGGTTAGCTCTGTCGTTGAAAACTGCCAACCCTAGTTTTACAGCAAAAATGCAACTAACACATGTTTCCAGAAGATTCTGTATGGTGAGTTCAAACTCTTTCCTAATAATTATTGCTCTCTTTATTTGCTTTACAGGCTGTTCCTGAGGCCCTGAGGGTCATATAATTCCTCATTTCTCTGTATGACAATGAAATCATTATTTGCATCTTTCAGTCTATACCAGCTGATTTTGTGAGGGACCATCTTCCCAGTAGTTCTCAACTGGTTGAGGTTAGGAACGCAAACGGGGAAGCTTGGCATGTTTTCTACGACAAAAGAGATAGGGGATCAAGTTCCCTAAGTAGAGGTTGGGAGAACTTTGTTTTCGACAACAACTTGGAGCTAGGAGATGCATGTGTCTTTGAACTCAGTAGTGAAGGAAAACAGATAAGTCTTTCTTGTTCACATCTTCCGTGTGGTGGAACCAGTGGTGCCTGTTACTCGACTCAGAAGATCCAACAAGGAGAAAATGAAGGCTAACACAAACCAAGGGACTCACAAAGGGAGATGACATAGAAAGACAATGTGCTTGGGGTTTTCGTGACACATTTTGAAGGTTGAGCTAGCATTTTGCATCAGCAAAGATATTGTATGTGAAAGAAGTGCTCCAATAGAAAACGTTCAGTTTAAGTGGGGTTTTACTAGTTCATAGACTCCTCGTTTCTGCTTTAAATTGTGTTTTTTTCAGATCACTGAGTAGACTGGTAACTGTGCTGCATGTTCGGATCAATTCAAGCTATGCTTTAATGGTAACTATGGTCAGTTAAGGTCAAATTCAAATGTCGTTCTATGGATGACCAATGTCGATTTCATGATTACAGCCATCATGGATTGGCAGGTTGTATTGATTTGCATGATGACGTCGGAGCCGGTGAAACTGATTCAGCCTCGAACTTCGCCAAACTAGGTGAAATGAATTTGAGCAAGCATTTACTTAATCCTAAATGAATGGATCAACCGAATAATGACTCTTGGATCCATTGTTAGCTAGAGATGATAAATTTTGGAGCAAGGTGGAATATTCATGCAGAGTTCGCTACCTGGTGCATACAACCTGGTGCTGTCTGGTTTCATGAGCTTTTTGTGGATGCTTCAATAGACATTGGTATTTTAACGTAAACAAGCAACCTTCTTCAATGTTCTTTGGTCCATACCAATGTTATTAAGATCGGATCAATGTTTGAACCTATTGGGATAAATAAATCACTCTTTGTGTAAATTAAATAGGCAATCACAAATTCAATCAACCAAATAATCAAACCCACAAATACACAAGATTTTTTACGTGAAAAACCCCTCAATGTGAAGGAAAGAATTAGGAGACTTAGTTCAGTCAAAAACTTCTACTATGAAATAATGGGATCATAAGATATGTTCTTCTCTAGTAAATACTAGAGGATTCCAACATCACCACAGGGGTGGATCTTACTAAATGAATAAGAAATAACAAGAATAGATCTCGCAAAGTAAAATTAGAAACTGAATAAACATCTCTCCTAAATCACTTGCTTGATGACTTGAAGAATGCAATAATCTCTTTTTCCGATTTCAAAAACCTCGAGAAGAAGAAGAAGAAAAACCTTGAAGCCGTAAAAAGAAAACAAGCTGTCCCACAAAGAAAAAAAACCCATATGTGAAAGGGGCTACAATGCTTCCCCAACCGTGCGCAAAGAGACTTCTATTTTTGTCATATGTTGTACGCATGTGAAGTTGGGGAGCCCACCTTCACATGGGTTCACCTCCACATGGGAGGAAAAAATACCGCCCAACAAATCTCTACCTTTCTGACTATGTGAGGGCTCCATGAGACCTACTATGTTTTTGCATGTCATCAACTTCCCGTTGTTTACTGTCTTTGTCATCATATCTGAACCATTATCATCAGTATGAATTTTCTCAAGTTGTAGCAGCTTGGATATGTTTAGACTTTGAATGGAATATAAGATCTTTGCTACAATGGATAACACTCTGACTGCTATAGTGTAAAATATACTTCTTTTGCTTCATACCCAATTCTTTGAAAAACTTTTTCATTCATAGTAATTTCTTACTTGCTTCAGTAATGGCAATGTATTCTACCTCAGTAGTGGACAATGCAACACACTTCTGTAATTTAGACTGCCATGATACTCCTCCCCCTGCAAATGTCACTAAGTATCCTGAAGTAGACTTTCTAGAGTCAACATCAACAGCCTAATCTGCATCTATGAATATCCTAAGCATAGGTTTAATGGTATCAAAACATAAACAAAATTCTAGATGTACCTCGAAGATACCTAAGAATTCATTTTATTGCTTCCCAATACTCTTTGCTTGGATTTGAAGGAAACTGACTTATCACACCAACTGCATAGGCGATATCTGGCCTTGTACACACTATAACATACATCAAACTACTCATGATAGATACATAAGGCACATGTTTCATCTCTTCTTTCTTTTCTTCAATTGTAAGACATTGTTAAGAACTCAATTTGAAGTGACCTGCAAGTGGAGAATAAACTGGTTTTGCCTTGGTCATGTTGAATCTTTCCAACACCTTTTCAATATATCTCTCCTGAGATAACCAAAGCTTTCCGTTCTTCCTGTCACAAATAATCTTCATGCCAAGAATTTGATTACCAGCCCCCAAATCTTTCATAGCAAAGGATTCACTTAATTGATTTTTCAACCTTTCAATTTTACTAGCATAATGACCAACAATCAATATATCATCTACATAAAGCATGAGGATAATAAAATTATTAACTGAAATTTTTTTTATAAAAAAACAAGGGTTAGAGGTAGTTTTACTATACCTCTGCTGTCTCATAAAAAACTGAAACTTCTTGTAACATCGCCTTGGTGCTTGTTAGTGTCCATATAAACTCTTTTTCAACTTACACACCATATTCTCTTTGTCTTTGACTTTGAAACCTTCAGGTTGC
The DNA here is from genome assembly GCA_036873735.1 of Pouteria campechiana. Taxonomy (NCBI): domain Eukaryota; kingdom Viridiplantae; phylum Streptophyta; class Magnoliopsida; order Ericales; family Sapotaceae; genus Pouteria; species Pouteria campechiana. The sequence continues at coordinate 5,624 of JAYJMB010007372.1, forward strand.
TCCAAATAGACTTCTTCCTCTAAGTCACCATGGAGAAAAGCAGTTTTCACATCAAGCTGCTCAATTTCTAAATTCATGCTAGATGCCAGATTCAGAACAACTCTAACTGAATTCATCTTCACCACAGGTGAGAAAATATCATAATAGTCAATACTTTTTTTTGACCAAATCCCTTTATAACCAATTATGCCTTGTACCTTGGTTGTAAGTTATTTTCTTTTGTTTTTAACCTGAAGATCCATTTATTCTTTAGTGCTCTCTTACCCATAGGTAACTTCGCTAGCTCATAGGTGTGATTCTCTTACAAGGAACTCATTTCCTCTTGCATGGATTTCATCCACTCATCTTTCTGCTCATGAGACATTACTTCTTGGTAGCTTTGTGGTTCACCTTCATCAGTGAGCATCACATATTCATTATGAGGATAATTGTTGGAAGGATGACATTGTCTTGTTGACATTCTCAATTGAGGCTATACTAGTGGTTCTGAAGAGGTTACCCAATTTGCTGATCTGGCATATTATCAAATGCAACATCACCATAATGATCTTCCTGTTCATCTCCCCCATTTTCAGCATGCACCATGGGTGGAGGACTTGGATCCATGTTAACAAGACTTTTTGTAGTGGACTTTGGCTTATCTGTCTTCTCAAAATCTTGAATAGTCTGATCTTCAAAGAATACTACATCTCTACTTCTGATAATTTTCTTATCAACTAGATCCCATAACCTGTAACCAAATTCATTATGTGATTAACTAAGGAAGATACACTATTTAATCTTACTATCAAGCTTGGATCTTTCATTTTTAGGAATATGAACAAAAACCCTGTAGCCAAATACTCATAAGTGCTCATAAGAAACACCTTTCGCTCTCCAAATATTTTCTGGTATCTCATAATTTAAAGGAGTTGAAGGAGAAAGGTTAATTAAATCTAGTGTAGTTCTCATTGCCTCACCCCAAAACGACTTTGGCAATTTTGCATGAGAGAGTATACATCTAATTCTCTCACAAATTGTTCTAATCATTCTCTCTGCTACCCCATTCTATTGAGGTGTTTTAGGAACTATCTTCTCAAGCTTGATACCTTATTCACTGCAATACCTTTCAAAAGGACCTTTGTACTCATCATTGTTATCTGGATGAACACATTTCAATTGTCTTCTAGTTTCTCTTTCAACACTGGCATGAAATTGTTTGAATCTAGCTAACATTTCATCCTTAAATTTCAAAACATAAGCCCACACCTTTCTTAAATGGTCATCAATAAAAGTAACAAAATATATAGCACCACCAAGAGTTTTATTACTCATAGAGCAAACATCAGTATGAACCAAATTAATAATATCATTCCTTCTATGCTGAGGAGATCTATAAAATGAAACTCTACATTATTTTCCAGCTAAACAATCAGTGCAGGGTTTCAATGGCATACCTTTAGGTAAAAGTTGCTTTTTGGCAAGAATCTCAAGTCCCTTCTCACTCATGTGACGAAGTCTTTTATGCCATAGCTCTAAGGAGAATTCATGCTCAACTGCATTTACTTCTCCCTTCACTAATTTTGCATAAGTTCTATAAAGTATGTCTGTGTTCTTTCCTTTAGTCAAAATGAGAGATTCTTTTGTTAGTTTTCATCTACCACCACTAAAGTGATGATGATACCCATCATTGTCTAATTGTCTTGCAGAGATTACATTAAAACGTAATTCTAGAACATGCTTGACATTCAATAGCAATTTGCATCCCATATCAATTTTCAGCCAAATATTACCAATGCCATGAATTTTGCATTTGCCATTATTTCCCATCTTTACATTGCTAAGATTACCATTAGTGTAAGATGAGAAGAATTCTCTATATGGAGTTACATATGAAAAAGCTGCAGAATTAATTACCCATGTAGACACATCATTGGCTGGATTACTAATATGACAAGTAATAACCACATCATCTTCAAAGACGACTGCTGCTTTCTCTTTCTCTTCATTTTTCTTCTTGTCATCTTCATCTCTTTTCAGCTTTCTGCGTTCTTTGATCATATGTCTCAGCTTTCCACATTACCTGCACTTTATTCCACTTCTTGACCTTGATCTCCCTTTTGACTTGTCACGATTCTCTTTGTACTTATCACTATCATTATTGTTATAGTGAGAATACCTGTTATGACTTCTCCCCTACTTTTCTGTAATAAGCGCCTCTCAATGAGAGGATGTGCCTTGCTCCCTCATTCGTGCTTCTCATCGAACATGCTGTCTTTTATCATATTCATAGTCATGACACCATTTGGAGTAGAATTACTAAGAGATACTACCAAAGTTTCCCAACCGTCTGGTAAAGAACTCAATAAAAATAATGCTTGCACTTCATCATCAAAAGTAATTTTCATTCTGGATAACTCATTCAATGCTTCCTTGAAGTTACTAAGATGTTTTGGAACATTCTGCTCATCTTTGTATTTCATATTCACAAGCTTTCTAATTAGAAAGAATTTATTCTATGTTGATTTACATTCATAAAGGCCTTCTAATTTGTTCCAAAACTTGTATGCATCAAATTCCTTTGCAATATGATGAAAAACACTTTGATCAACCCATTGTCTAATATGCCTAATGGCTTTTCTGTTTAGCAAGTCCCAGGCATCATCAGTTTTATCTACTAGTTTCACTCCTTTCAATCTAATGGGTTAATAAAGCTCTTTGCAATATAAATATCTTCCGTCCTTGTTTTTCATATCGAATAATTTGATGCTATGAGTTTGAGCATTGATGACGTTGCTTCCATTTAATCCATACAAGAAATCACTGAATAACGAACCAAAGCTCTGATACTACTTGTTGGGATAAATAAATCCCTCTCTCTGATTTCAAAAACTTGGAGAAGAAGAAGAAGAACCTGGAAGCCATAAAAAGAAAACAAGTTGTCCCACAAAGAAAAAAAAAACCCTTACGTTAAAAGGGGCTACAACGCTTCCCCAATCGTGCGCAAAGAGATTTCTATTCTTGTCATGCATTATACCCATGTGAAGTTGGGGGGCCCACCTCCATGTTGGTTTACCTCCAATGGGAAGAAAAAACATTGCCCAATAGAACCGATCAATGTTCGGTTCATGATCCAACTGATTTGACTGTTTGGTTCAACAAGATGAACAATTTTTGTAAAAAAATTAAAAAAATGATATGATATTATTTTGAAAAATCTAAACCATAAATATTAATTTAAATATATAGATCTTTTGGTATAATACTATTGCTTAGGTTTCAGCCAAATTCTCCCAAATTGCTTTCAGAGAATTTTGGTTTGAGATCCTATAAAACAAAGAAAACATTAGAGAGCATTTTGGGTGATCCTAGTGTGAATACTCCAACACTCAAGTCATTAATAGAATCATAAGAGGTGTATAGAAAATTAAGAGCTTATGTCCATAAGGTATTATGAACATGGGATGAAGTGAATTAGATAAAAAATTGAAAAATTATAATTATGTGGAGTTGCCACTAACTTTTTGACTAAAAATTTAGAAAAACAATATAAATATACTAGTCACAACTCAAGATCTAGGTAAGTGTCCAATTATATGATTGGAAGGTATTAGGCACTAATCACATCCATGAAATCATGGCCTCAAATCAATTGGCTATAGATCCTTTATAGGAAAATGTAATATGCAATATGTTATATTTGAAAATTTTTAAACAATAGTTAATGCAGAATCATTATCGCCATTTCCTAATGAAATAAAGAGAAGAGAGAAACTCACCTTGAGGATGTTGGCAAGCATGGTTTTAGATCACAAGAACCTCGATAAACATTCAATAAACTCTCAGAAAGCACTAAAAAAAAAAACTCGCGCAGAATTTCTCTCAACTATTTTTCTCTCTAACTGTCATTGTCTTTCTAATTTTTCTGTGTTTTCTAAAGAAGCGGAAGGCCTTATTTATAGTCGTTTCTAGGTCAATATTTCTTTTAGTTTATAGAAAAATCATGGTCAAATAAATAGCTTAATGATAAGATAGAGATAAGGTCAAGGTTTTAAAAATATCTCAAATTAATTTTCTTAAGTTATTTTTTCCATGATTTTTTAATAACTCAATAAGAAATACTTTATTGGTTAAGGCTTAGGTTTTCTATGGGGAAAATTAAGGGTTCAAACTCAGATGTCTATACTTTTATTATTTATTATTTATTTTAGTTGACTATTTTTTTATTTTGGATTTAGGTTTTAATCTATTGGGTTTGAGCGAAGCGCTTAAGTTGGAATAATGGGTACTAAATTGGGTTGGAATCAAATAATTATCTAAGAGTTCAATCAACATTTGACTCGACAAATTGGGGTGTCAATAGGTATGCATATATGTGTTTTTATAGTTGAGCTTTGATCGATGTGCAAGAAGAGCTATATCGTATGCCAGGTCCTAACTACAAAGGTGTTTCTGAGGATTATATGTCTTTTAATTCTATTAGGAGTTCCTCTTAGAATGGTATTGACTCTAAATGGAGCTGTGCAGAGGTTTGAATGGATCTCCTATCAGAGATAAGAGTCTAACATTGCTAATTTGCCAGTTGTAGAGCTTATCCTATATTATGGTTTCTTAACACGAGTCCTCTTTTGAGGAGATGTGGTGGAACTTGTCCTTCTTGTTC
>JAYJMB010007374.1:0-10265 GCA_036873735.1 Pouteria campechiana
ATGATTTCACCATTTTCCAGACCATTTAGCTAGTAAATTATGTGATTATCATTGAGAACCCATCACTCTTGTATTCAAACCCACGTTTTCCCAACTTGGATAATGGAAAATGGAAGGAAAATGGTTTTTGGCAATTAGATGGAAGATTTGGAGGATTTGAGCTTGGATTCTTGTCCATGGGAGAAAAGAACACCTCAATATTAAGGTAAATCTCTTTTCCCTATCCAAAATATGGGTTTTTATGTAAATTAGGGTTTTAGAAAGATGAATAGTGAATAATTTTGGGAAAATGGTAGAATTGAGGTGGAAATCATGGGGGAAAGTGATTAGTTCCTAGATTAAAGTGTTTTGGCCTTATTAAATTGCCTTTCCCTAGCCAAAATGTTTGTTTAGATCAAACTAGATTAGAACCCATTAGAATGCTACTTTCTTTTGCATCTTATAAGAACTTTAAGTTATTTCAGATGGATGTAAAAAGTGCATTTCTAAATGGATATTTAAGTAAAAGGTGTATGTAGAACAACCTCCTATTTTTGAAAATGATGACCAACCTGATCACTTCTATAAGCTCACCAAAGCATTATATGGTTTGAGACAAGTTCCAATAGCTTGGTATGAAAGGTTGAACAAATTTTTAAGTGATCATAAATTCAAGAGAGGAAAAGTTAATACTACCTTGTTTATCAAAAATATTAATAATGATATCTTGATAGTTAAAATTTATGTGGATGACATTATATTTGGAGCTACTGATGAAAAACTCTTTTAAGATTTATCAAAGATAATGTAGGATGATATTAAAATAAGTATGATAGGACAATAGAACTACTTCTTGGGATTGCAAATCAAGCAAAAAGATGATGAAAATTATATTTGCCAATCCAAATATACTAGAGAGATGCTGAAGAAGTTCAAAATAGAAGAAATTAAGGTAGTAAGCACTCCAATGAACACATCAACAAGGTTGGACAAGCATGAAAAGGGTAAACTCATAGATCAAAAACAATATCAAATTATGATTTGACCTCTTCTTTACTTTATAGCATCTAGACCAAAAATTCTCTTTAGTGTATGCTTATGTACTAGATTTCAATCCAGTCCTAGAGAGTCTCACCTTACTGCAGTGAAACAAATCTTTAAGCATCTAGTTAACACACCAAATTTAGGACTCTATTATCCCAAGGGAACTAGTTTTAAATTGATTGGATATTCAGATGCTGATTTTGGAGGATACAACGTTGATAAAAGAAGTACTAGTAGAACCTTTCAATTCCTAAGAAATAGTCTAATATTATGGTTCTCTAGAAAACAAACTAGCATTGCTCTCTCTATAGCAAAGGCTGAATATATAGCAACTGGAAGTTGTTGCACTCAATTATTATGGATGAAACAACTCGATTATGGACTGGGCTATAGAGACATACCCATTAAATATAACAACACTAGTGCCATATGCTTGATAAAGAATCCTATCCTACACGTAAGAACTAAGCATATAGAAAATAGGCAGCCCTTTATTAGAGATCATGTGGAAAAATATGATATATGTTTAGAATATGTGCCCACAAATGCTTAGCTTACTGACATTTTTACTAAGCCGACACCTTCTATAACATTAGTGGAGAATTAGGAATGACAAATGTGATGATTTATGAATGAAATCTTTAATGTTCCTGTGCCTGAAATTGCAAAAGACTTTGTCTCAGACAAAGTAAGTTACATCTAAATAGCGCCCTATTCACACTTTGTCTGAATTTTGATTTCTGAGGTTGAGTATATTCACACTTTGTCTGAATTTTGATTTTCAAGGTTGAGTACACTTCATTTTCTTGCTAGAATTAACTTATAGATATTGTTATTACACCCGACTCTATTTTTAGCATGAGTTTTCTCTCTTTCCAAAGAGATCATATCAACTATCTCATATAGCCCCCACATTCAATCTATTTTAACCCCTGAATCACAATCCTTCTCTACACCTCAAAGATGAAACTCCTTAGAGAAGAACATTTTAGAAGCAATCACAATGAGAAGACAAGTGTGTGGTGGGACTGAAGAATTAACCATTGCTTCTTCAGTTGCTTCCTTGGAGGGATGATGATGCTTCTGTTTACACCTATCATATAGAAACATTTCTCTTCAAACTCTGGCTTTGCAAACTTTCATCTTCAATTTCATCACTACCAAATAGCCTTGCTTCACATGTTACCATCATCTTCGGAGTTTGAAGAGAAGAGGAATGAAATAAATAGGTATATTGTATCCATCTCCAACCCTTCATCTTCCCACCCACCATCCAAAACTTTGATTACTCATACTTGAAGAAACCTCTCCAAGTTTTGGATGCACATTCCCCCACCTTGTGGACACCTCCCTTTAGGTCCACAACAATCTCTCACTCCATCTCCCCAAACTTAGAATGTTTATATCTAGGCCAACCTGTTTTGTATCTTTGCTTGTATTAAAATGAAATGAAATAACATATTTATTCGTTTATCTCTTCATGTTTGGCCTATACTTACTGGAAGTGGATATTTCTTTTTGCTTATGATAGAAAGGGGGAGAAAGACTATACAAATTATCTTAAAAAGGAAATGCAAACATGCATGATCTTTAAACAAATAGGAGGAGAATATATTCCAAATAATCAGGGGGAGAATGTATAAGAAACAAGACAAGGGAAATATCAAATAATGGAAACTTGAGGAATGATTAAATTTTGTAACATTTTAGAGTACATATATTCAGGGGGGATTATCTTTTATGAGATAAATTTTAATCAAGCTTTATTGTCATCAAAAAGGGGGAGAATGTTAGTATAAATGCATGGTTTCAATAACAAATAAAACTTGATTAAAGATTATGTACTAATGGTTGTTGCTAAGATTTTAGTATGTAGAATCAAGTTGTAGGTCTTACAAAAAATGAATGTAGAAAACATATTCCAAGGAGTCAAGGCTTGGGCAAGTAAAGAAGTAAAAGATGAAGCACTATTATAGACATAACACAAATGAAAAGGATTCAGCTGTTTCCATTTGTCTGTCAAAGCAAAAGAGTATATCTGAGGATGCAAAATAGTGTGCACACTATAGACTTCTTCCATCATAAGCAAGCCACAATTAAGCTAATGGTTGTCTGTTGATAACAGATAAACTGAAGAAGTGAAGATCTTCTAGCGAAGTAGTGAAAGGTAGTATGACAGAGCAAAGACTCCGTGAACCAATGACCGTCTATTGTGAACAGACAAAGAGAAGAAGTGAAGGTCATATGGCAGAGCGAAAAAAATTTATTTGGTGGAGCAATGGTATTTATCTATTCAACTAAGCTCATCTATTACAATAGACAACTCAATAGATGAAGCCAAGAAGAGAATTCATCTATGCCTCACTGCTTAGTCTGTTACTTTTAAAAAATAACCCATTAGACGAAGCAATGAAGAAAATCCATCTGCGCTCCAACATTCCATCTGTTACTTACAACAGACAACTCAATAGACAAAGTGCTAAAGAAATAAGTCATCCATGCTTCTATAGTCAATAGACAAACCATAAGACAAAGCACTAGAAAGGATGATTCACTAGCTAGCACTAGAAAGGATGATTCATCTGCTACTAATGAAAGATAAACCAGAAGATGAAGGAACTTTGTCTTATGAATAGCTGGACAGATACTTTGTCTATCATAAGTAAAAGATTAGCAATGGTCAAGCCAAATTATTGGTCTTCGCTTAACATTAATAACTCCCTTTCCATATTATTGAAAATGTCAGCCATTGTAGCAAAATCTCGACCAGAGCTTATTAAGAAACTAGAAGTCATCTTTTCTAAGTTTGACACTATAGGTATTTCAACATACAAGGATTAAGCAGAAGTTAGTTAGAATGGTCTTTTGTCAGTAATAGAGCTTACCTACCACCAATGATTAGAATTCAAAGCAGCTATAAATAAAACATCATTGGAGCAGGAGGAAGTAATGAAGTATCAAGAAAATCATTAAAAATTCCTTTTGGGAGCATTTACTAATTTGAGTTAAACTACTTGCTATCATTCAAGAGTCAAGAGCCTTGCATTCAAACCTTCCTCAACTTTCTTTGAAGGCTCACAACTACCTTTTGGGAAGATCATGTACTTTGCATTCAATTTTCAGAAACCTTCTCCTATGCTTACTGAGAAATACCTATGCTTCAAATTCTGATATCCATTCTTTGTAAATTCCTTGAGCTAATGCTTTAAACTAGACTCAAGAAGAGTTGTGATTGTCTAAGTGTAGGCAAGAGTTATCTATTCATGCCCCCTAGAACAGAAATCTAGAAGAATGCTAGGAGCATTGTGAATATGCCACTTATAGCTAGAATCTAGAAGAGTGCAGAATTTAAAAGAGTGCAGGGAGCACTATGTTGATGACCCCCTAGAGCTAGAATCTAAAAGAGTGCTGGGAGCACTATTGTAATTCTACTATTAGAAATAGTGGAACCCAAGATACTAAGAGAAAAAGTATTCTTGGAAGAGTGGAGTAGAGTGTTTACTCAAACCACTATAAAATTTATTGTGTCTTATTTATTTAAGCATTTATTGATTGAGTGATTGACTACTAGAGGGATGATTAATCCTAAAGGGGGTTGAGCAATAATTTTTAAGTACCCAATTTAACCCTCCCCTCTTGGATTTTAGCCTAATCTTTGGGACCAACAAGTGGTATTAGAGCAGATTACATAAACACTTGTAGTGATCCAATGGTAAACTCATCATCCTCATTACAAATATTCACTGAGGGACAATCATCTACCCGGCCACCCCTATTTGATAGAACTAACTTTGCTTACTGGAAGTTAAGAATGAAGCAATTCATTATACCCAATGTTATGGAATCTTGGAAGGCTATTAAAGTTGAAATCACTCTTCCCACTATTGAAGTAGATGCATGGACCAAAGAGGAAGCTACCTCAGTCTAAAATAATGCAAAGGCTATGAACTCCTTATTTTGTGGACTATCTTCATATGAGTTTAATAGATACTACTCTTACACTACTATAAAAGATATCTAGGATAAATTAGTGTCTTTGTATGAAGGATCCTCACAAGTCAAGGGAACTAGAAGAAATATGTTGATAGGATAACTAAAGAACTTTAGGATGAAGGAAGGAAAAAGTATATTAGAAATGTATGCTCATTTTTCTAATGTTACCAATGCTTTGAAATGTTTGGAAAAAGAAGTCACAAATTCTAAACAGGTAATGAAGATACTAAGGGCACTACTAGAATCATGAAACTAGAAGATCACAACAATAGAGGAAGTAAAAGACCTAAACATGCTTCTGGTGGATGATCTTATCTGGTCACTGGTGTCACATGAGCTAATCAAAAGTAAAATGGAGGATAACAAAGCCAACGAAAATTATTACTTTAAAAGTGACCAAAGAAAGCAGTAGTGATCTGACATTACAATTTGAAGATGATATCGCAATATTGGTCAGAAATTTCAGAAAGTTTGCAAGAAGTAGTAAAGGCAGCACCTTAAGAAAACAGTCTAGACAATAGAAAGACGAATCTCCCCACATTCTATAGATGTGGGGGATCGAACACATGTCTCTTGAGTGTCCCAATGAAGAAAAAGTAAATATGAATGATAAGGATGACAAAAAAGAAAATGCATGTGTTTTGATGAGTAAATGCATATGTAGATAAGGGATTGTGAGTATTCTATGATAGGTATATGAATGGGGATTGTGACCATCCCAAGAGTTGCTACATTACATAAAAATATACATGGATTCTATTATGCCTATATGGCATAGTTATAATGTGATATGTTGTACTTGGATGGTACTGATGTAATGCACAAGAGTAACATAAGTAGGATAAATATATATATTGTGCTGGAATGGCACTGTTCTGATTTAGTATGGATATGAATAGCCTATTTTGCTTTGTTATGATATAAGATTAGTGTGCTATCATAGGCAACCAAATTTAGAAGCTTTCTCCAATTAAATTACATATAGTAGTGTGAGTAGGGTCGATCCCACAAGGAGTATCTAGCTTAATTTTGTGTAATGTAAACAAGAAAGGAGGGTTTTGAATGTAATGAAGAAAGTGATATAAAAGAAATCTATCAAAGAAGAAAACCTTGGTTCAAGTCAACATCCACCATCAAAATCTCATAACTGATAATTGATGCAATTATAAATCAAATCATACTTTGAATATTCACCATTGGAACTATTTTTCCTATCTCTCCTTTAACATAGTTAATTAGAAACACAAGATCCAATTAACCCTAACTAGTAAACAACCTCAGACACGTGCTAGAGATTTAATATAATAATAGCCTTAAGATTTGTAGAGATTGATGAAGCCTAAAAACTCCTTAAACCAAGAATAAAAGTTTAGCCATGCAAGGCCATGCAATCACAAAGAAAATAAAGTAAAAGAGAGAAGAGAGAAAATTCTCTATTGAAAGCTGCCAAGAAATCCTCTTCAAACCCTAGCAAAAGAACCCTTAAAAACTCTAGAAAACTACTATTTAAAACAAAGCAAAAATATGTAAAACAATATTTTTTGTAAGTTTTAAAAGTGGGGAATGGAATTGGGTGCCACCCGCACCCCCTCGCAGTCTGGTGGGGTGGTGTTGTGAAGTGGGTTGGTGCCGACGGTGCGGTTTGCTATATGCCAGACATGCATCCACTATTTCGACCATAATTTTCTCATTTCAACTTAGAATTGAATTATTCTTAGAGTTAGATAACTTTGAGAACTACAAGTTCTATGTTGATCACTTTTTCCGAATCATCCTCTAAATATGGAAAAATTAGTGCATGAGTGATACCATGTGCAATCTTTAGCTCCTTTTTGACATATTCTGATAATTACTCCACTCAGTTGTCCTTGATGTAATCTTTTTCTCTCAAAACTCAAAACATAAAAGTTGTATAATCTTTTATTTTATTTCCAAAATGTCTATAATCATCTCAATCGGAGGTTGGATAAGAGGGTTATGTCTAAAATATGGAGTAATGCTGAAATTGTCCAAAATCCTTCAATTGACTTCTTTTTACACTTAATTACTCCAATTGTCTCCTAAATCAGAATATAAGAATAATGGGTACATATGGGAGTCAAATAAGTATAAAATATTAAGTATTAATGGAATAAAATATGATATTTTTCAGTTTCATCAAAGATATTAGAGCGATTATGTTAAAATATGATATGAGTATGACAAATATATGATTGAATGATATAAAATGTTTAATGGAATGATGAGGATACTCCTTATGGTTATAATTGTATGCTCATAAGATTGTATTTTGATGTGGGTAGTTATGTTCTAGTTTAGAACATGCTGAGGTCAATTATTACGGTTTTCTATTATTTGTGCCTATTTACTAAGTTGTCCAAACTCACGCCTTCTTGTTACATTTTTAGTGGACAAGTCAAGCAAGGAGGCTATGGAAGATCTTAATTGAATTGTGGATTGTATTATATTTTGTAGAAATTATAACTTGAAATTTATGGTGTTATATATGTGTTTATTCATAATTTTGTGTTAATTTAAGTAGAAATGTGTACTGGGTATGTATAAGAATGTAAAATAATTGGCATGTCATAATGTATGAGTGATGGATGTAAATTATTTCTGCTATTTAGTTATGTATTGCCATCATGGGGCAAAGTAGGTTTTGGGTTATAGGAAATTTCGGATAGGTTAATAATTTATGATTTAATTTATATTTTTAAAATTCAATTTTATTTGTGATGAGAAAATGTGTTGGATTTTAAATCAGGATACTTTCCTTAAAAATAGGAAAAATGTGAGGTTATAGGGAGATTTCCCTTAAGAAGAGGGAAATAGTAGTGTTCTGCATAGGCTCAAAAAGAGAATGATCTATCGAATGACCAACACACATAGGTTGGGGTGTGGGATGTTATAGTTTGGTCATTTATTTTCTTTTAGAATTATAGTTCTTTTTCTTATGCTGTTGACCACCTTTACTCTTTGGTTTCATTCTAGATGAGGTGGAGGTTAAGGTCTATCTTAGAGCATTATTTTCTGCCTTAACCTGCTCAAGTTCTTGAATAGTGCATTGATCACTCTTAAGCTTGTTGTTTTCATCTTTCAACTTGGAGCATTTATTGGTTACTTCCAATAGATCCCTCTTTGTCTCCTTATACTTGGATTTTAAAGCCTTGAAATCTACATACAAACTTCTAATTCATCAAGAAACTTTGAGATTCAAGTTCAGAAGTTACTTCATCTTCATAGATGACCATGAAGCTACTTTCGGTGTAGTATTCTTCTTATTCTCCTTTTGTAGGTGACAATCTGCTAAATTTTTCTTCATGTTCATCCTCATTATCACTTACACTTTCATGTAGCATATTTTCAATCATTTCCCATGTTGCAAGTGCTTTCTTCTTTTTGTTAAAGCTTTTGTTATTGCTGTTTTTTTTTTCAGGATACGAATTATGCTTTTTGTTTTGTTGCTCCCCTTACATCTTATTAGGTTCTTGGAAGTCATAACTCATGTGGCTAGGCTTGCCACAATTGTAGCAAGTAGGAACATCTTTCCTCTTGTTTTTTGTTTCTAAAATTTCTAGAGTTACTTCCAGTCTTCCTTTCGAATCTGGATGTAAATCTTTTGGTTAGCATAGCCATGCCATCATCATTTTTAGCTCCACTAGTTGAAGCTTCACTTTGTGAGTCATCTTCTGATTTAGCTTTCAGTGCTATTGATTTCTTTCCTTTTGGATCTTCTAGAGCTTTCTGCTCATTAGAACTTCATGGGTCATAAGTGAACCCGTAAGCTCTTCACATTTCATCTTGTCCAGGTCTATTCCCTCTTGGATAGTTGTGACCTTTGCCATCCACTGCCTTGGTAAAGATCTCAGGATTTTCTTCACCATTTTAGGTTCCTTATATTTTTCTCCAAAACCACTCAACCCATTGGTGATCTTTTGAAATCTTTCAAATATTTATGATATTATTTCATTGTCCTGCATGTGGAAAGCTACATATTCCTATACAAGTGTATTAATTTTGGTCTCCTTAACCTGATTAATACCCTCATGTGCAGCTTTCAGCTTGTCCCAAATCAAACTCAAAAGGCAAAAATGCATAGTAGAAGCTATTCTTAGCTTTAGCATCTGTCTCTATTAATACAATGTCTTTAGTAGTATATTTGTCTTTTGTGTTCTGATAAGTGAATTTTGTTCACTTATATTGTCTTCTTTGAATTAACTTTTGGCTTGTTTTGAGTCATGTTTATTCATATTTAGTTAATTCATTTTGTTTTATTTTATGTTTGCTTGTAGGAATATGAATGTAGAAATCTTCACGAAAACATGAAGAATAAATAAAGATTGACCAATGATTTGCAATGAAGTAAAGAAGTGAAAGAATATGTGGACAATAGGTCAATGCTACAGCATTTAGACAAAAGGGGGGCAGTAGGTTTTATGCTACAACCTTGAATTATATGCTGCGACATTCAAATGGAGGATGTAATGCACAAAATGGGCAGTGGTTTTAGGCTGTAGCATTGGATTCCAAGCTACAATACTTCAAATTTTAGCCATGATTTATTTTTAGAATTTTCTACAAGTTGCACAAACACTATTTACCATACGCAAAGCCTGTTTAAACCTAATTAAGTGGGGTACAAATAGGACTTAAGGATGTGAAGAGAGGAACATTTTGGCAAGGAAAGCAAGGGTAAACAAGGGAGAAGGATGAAAGTGCTACTTAGAGGAGTTTTTTTTGCTATACTTTTTAGTTCTTCTTCTTCTCCCTTTCTTTTAGAATTATGTTTAAGACAACACTTAGTATTTTTCTTGATTACATTATGAACTAAACACTTTATTCTAGGGGCAAGATATATCCGAATTATGAATATTTAGTTTTATCTTTTTTAATTCAATTCATTATTGATCATTATCTATTTTGAGTGTTTAATCCAAATTTAATGCTTATGAAAGTGTGCCGACCCCTTTTAACATGAATTGTCATTCAATTTAAGGATGAAAAGCAATAATTCAATTGGACCATGATTAAATACCATGAGACTATCATGATGATAGAGATATCCATGAGGCTTGTGTAACATTGTGAATTTCTAAATCTTAATGCATCTTGGTTAAATCAGAATTTTCATAGAGATGTAAGAAATTTGCTAACGAGATAGATTGTTAGTGATGAGAATGCAAAATTTCATATTTTATTCTCCTAATACTTCATCTTTTGCACCTATTTGATTCCTAAATATACTC
>JAYJMB010007375.1:0-10263 GCA_036873735.1 Pouteria campechiana
GTTGGGGTTGGGGTGTACAGGAAAGGTGATACATGTGCTTGGCATGCCAACTTTTTCCTTTTTAAGTTGAAGTATCAAAGACATGTAGCTCAAATAAATTTCCATAATTAAGAGCAACAACATTTTAAGAAGATGCAGTTTTTAAAGTTGATGTATATGCCTGGAAGCACCAACCTTTCAAAGATGCAAATCCAGGTATTTCAGTGCCTGTGAACATTTTAGTTAAGTATCAAAAAGAAAAGTTGCTGATTACGGATGTAACAGTTATCAGCTAATATTCAACTTACATAATTCAGTGACGGCATTTCCTTTCCCTTTTGCTTTTCTTTCTTTTTAGTTCTTTATAACTTTATTTTGGAGCCTTCTAAGTTCTAACCAGAGCACAATGCAAATATTCATAACCTGCCGCTGCATATTACATAGCTTGACATGAAGTTACAATTATTCAAATCCTTCACTGGGCAGGTAATAGCAAGCTATTTGACAACTGCACGGATTGGATGTTACCCCTCCAATTAACCAGCTTCTTTTCACATGATAAAAACTATTGTTGATATTCATTTTCTACCTTCAGTTGAAGGATTTTTCAGTTAGATGGTTAAGCTTTTCAGGTAAGCAAGGTATTGCTCCCACAAACTATGATAAAAGATCCACAAGATGAGTAGCGCATGCCAAAACTAGTCCATATAATGAGATTAATGTTTTGCACACATTTTAAATTTTACCTTTTTATGCTTAGGATTTGCTAGAAACACCACACAGGCTCATTCAGCACAGAGATGGTCACTGCTTGACAAGTATTACAAGTTTTCAATATTAACCAGTCATTTTCCATTGTCCACAATGAAATAAAGCATAGATGATGCAAACATCCATCAAATTCAATGTACTCAAAATATAGTTTCATCATTGCGCATGGATTTGCATCTCTAAGAATGGGAAAAAAGAAGAAGACTCCATTCTTTTATAGGTCTAAAGTGAAATAGCTTTCTCATCAGTCATGGATTGCCAGTAGCAATAGTGGGAAAGAAGACCAAAAAGATAAATTGAATTAGAAACTATACCCTCATAGGTGTAACAATTAACAAAAGCATCCAAACCGCCTAGAATTTTCCATGCCTTGTCCACAGCCTGATCAAAAACAGCTTCCTTCTCTTCTTCCATATTCAATCCAATCACCTCAATCCGATCAATTCCCTCCAATGAACCCATTATTGTCTCTGCAATTCTCCGTAGGCCACTTTCATCTCCCATCAAAACTAATCTGATTATGCAGGTTAAAAGGTCCAAAACAACCATATCATGGAACCTCAAAAGAAAAGAAACAAAATGCAATTAAACATCGACTAGCAAAATAATGAAATTAAAAATCCTGAGAGAATCACTTTCTAGACGATAAAAGAAAATTAACTTAAAACAAAACAAAACCAACCAATCAAAAAGACACAAGCCAACCAACTGTGCAAAATCAAATGAGAGTAAAAACTGAAATTAAAAACTCTGGAAGAATCGCATTCTAGACAATTGAAAAAAAAAAAAAACAATGCAAAATCAACTGAGAGCAAAAAAATTGAGTATGAAACTCATCGAAACCCAAATGAATGAATAAAAGGATTCAAAATTTCAAACCGCATGGGATATTTTATATGAGTGAAACATAGAGCCCAATTATCAATAAAACCATTGTTTATTCACTACGAACAAACACTCTGACCTGTTTACTAAAGAACAGCTGACCCGCTAACGTTGTCTGCCTTCTAAATTTGCAGTATTTCTATCAAACAAAACTAAAACTGAAAAAAAAAAAACACAAAAACAAAAATATTGGCATTGACAAGCACGACACAACAGCAGCTAGCAACAGAGATAGAAAATAAAAAATCCAACAGATTCGAACTTCAACAGGACTAAGTATATAGAATAACACACATCAAGCCAACAGTATAAAAAAGGCAAAAACGTTAAATAGAAAATAGGAAGCAATCGGAAAAGGCAGAAAAGCCAAATTCATATAGAAAAAATACCAACCATATTAAAACGAAAACACAAAATAAATATAACAAACCAAAAACTAAAGTCAGAATGCCTGACCCATCAAACCAAATCACAATTAAAGCCCACCAAAGCTAACGAGGTGAAAGACAGGAAAAAAACCTTGAAACTAAAATTTCTTGAAAGATTCGTATGCTGTCAAATAAAAACGAGAAAAAACAACTAGATGGAATAAAAGTCGACCACCCTTTAAGAGTTCAAACCAAAACGACACAGAACGGAGCCAAATACTAGCTGAAAACCATACCTTACACCCATATTCGCCAGAGACCAAGCGATGTTGCTCGAAATCTCATCTCCGTCAGACGTTATCAAGACCCTCTTCCCATCAAAACCCGCCATTCCCTCCTCCTCGCAGAAAATCCCACAACTAGAGAGGCAAGAACCAGAAGAACTAGCAAATCAACACCCAAGAAAAAAGATCGTTCCAAGCATGCATAGAGCGAACGTTTTTCTACTCACCCAACAAAGGAACGACTAAGACTGAATAAGGATTGCAGGATTTTGGGCTGGTTTGGTAGTATAAATGGCCAACCGAAACAGAAGAAGAAGACGCAAAGGGTAACGACTGAGACCACAGAAAGACATTGAATTCACGTAAGTAGAAAGGCAGCCAGCGGCGTTCCTGGTTATATAAAACGGTGTTGACTGCGGTTGGAGAACCGTGTAAAAACAACGGATGTGGGTTCGTAGGAAGACGCTGAGAATCACGCACACGTCACGCGCATCGATGGCAAACACCCTAAAAAAACTCAAGACCAACATAAAATACTTTAGATATAATTTAATTTCTATTATTAAAAATCATTTGAGTAATATTTAAAAATATATAGAAGCATATTTTTACCGTTGAAGTTATTTAGAACCAGAAGCATATATGTTATATTATAGATATCATCTAAATCTTTCTATATATATAGACATTAATAATTTTTTAAATGGTATGGATTTTTTAAATGATAATTATTTCACTTTAAGGGATTTATATAACTTTTCTAAAACTATGCTGATAGTTTATTAATTTAGAAATTAATAATTTTTTATATTTTTAAAAATATTTTGATAAAATGTAAATATATCAATGAAATTGTAAGTACAAACAAAAAGTTTAGGTGTACACACAAATCCCACAATTTTATATATATATATAGGGGAAGGATTGTATGTGAGACTGGTCTCAAAAATGTATTTTTATTTATTTATTTTCTTTTTCTTATAAACTAGACAATCAATAAGTTTTTGGCTTAAATACCAAATTTTATCATTTTTGAATTTTTATAACTATTTTTTAAAAAATTTTTAAAGTTCAGGGGCATTTTCATAATTTTAAAATCAGGGTATTTTAAAATCATGAAAATGCCCCTGAAATTTGAAAATTAAAAAAAAAATAGTTATAAAAATCCAAAATTGGTAAATTTTGGTATTTAAGCCAAAACTTATTGATTTTCAAGTTTATAAAAAAATAAAAAATATATTTTTGAGACCGGTCTCACGGCTGCCCATGTGAGACTAGTCTCATAATTTTTGAAAATAAAAAATTATATTATATTTACAATTTTTTTCCGTGGTCAGATGAAGCAAAGTCCCCACTTTTAACGAAGCATCCGCGTCGACCCCAAGCCATCGAATTCGAACCAACTTGGACGCTGGTCGGCGGTCGGCTAGTAGAGCCCGTCGGATATGAAATTATTCGCAGCCCACGTTGCTTTTATTTTATTTCATAATATTTTAAATCTAATTTAATTTTGAACACAAAAAATATCTATATCAGATATTAAAGAAAATTATACAAATGATTTACTTATCAACGTGGCCTATTTTATGACTGAAAAACTATTTATTTAGTTAGTTAAAAATATATTTAACTATTTATATGATGCATATAATATGATAGAAAATAGTTCAAACGAAGGGTTTTCTTGAAATTTAAAAAAAAAATCTCTCGGCCTTTAAATCAATTTAAGATTATTAAAAATAATTTAAATCAATATTATCACTTTAGTTAAAACATGTGAAATTGGAGATTTATATGGGCCATATCATTTAAAAGTGCATAAAATTACTTATTTCAATCTATACATATATTAGAATGTTACAAAACTTTGAAAAGTCATAAATTAATATAAAATAAAGACTTTCAAAAGTATGAATGCATAATTATATCCTTGTAGGTCCTCAAGAAATAAAAAAATAATTAAATGACGGATATTAGCTCTTAAATAGTACTAACTTTGAGCCCACTTAAATATTTTATTTAGATAATTTTTAAATTACTAAATAAATAAATAATTTTAAATAAGATGGAGGAATTGAATTTCATTTAATTAATTATGAATATAAAAAATAGAAAGGTCGTGATTATTTTAATACATCATAGATCACTTGTGTTTATTTTAGACCATAAAAATATCCTGTTCTATTATTTTCTCTTATGAAGCCCAGTTGAATATTTAATTTGAATAATTTTTGCACCTAAAAATAAATAGTATTTAAACTATGTTCGGCAGTTGGATTTGCCTAAATTATAACGTGGGTTCCGGCGCCGAGGCGATGACAGCTGGATTTTCTTATTCGGGGTGGATGCGTTTGCAAGTAATAAATGCCTAAGTATACAAATTTTATTTAGCACGGTCCACATGAATGTGATGTTTGAATTATTTTTTGTAATAAAAAACAAAATGGATCAACCCAGAGATGCAGGGATATAGATGCGCTCGGTAACCTTAACTACAGAAAATCCGCGGTCTCGCTCCATATGAGAGTGCGGATCAGCTGATGCACGTTACTCATGCCACCCGTCACATTTCCACACGACAGCCCTAATTTGAAAGCTCACGTGTCATGAGAAAAGAGGATTTCGGCTGTAAATTATAACGGAATGAGATATGAGATATCGAATGGTTAAACAAATACTGAAATACTAACCAAACTCGACCAAATTGATTACATTTTTTCAATTAACTAAAATATTAAACAAAGTTCAGCTTATTTTGTGTTCTTTAAAAAAAATTATCGAAATATTTAACAAAACTTGACCAAGCTACTTGCTTTTAAAAAAAATATTAACTAATTAAAGTAACAAATAAAACTTAGCCTGGCTAGTTACATTTAACCAAAACATTGAACAAAATATGGTTTATTTAATATTAAATTTTTTTACCAAAACGCATAATAAAACTTAGCAAAATTAATTGCATTTTAAAATAAAATAATCAAAACTCTAAAAAATACATACAAAAATTGATTTTAAAATACTCTTAATAGTTTAAAAATAAGAATAATTATTATGTCTAACAAAATTAATAAAACTCAGTCATGCCAGTTATGTTTTAATAAAATAGGAATTAGGGAATCTAAGCTTTAAAATTAATAAAATGTTTAAAAACTATTTCTAAATTTTAAAAAACTTTATAATAAAACACATATTAGAAATGAGTTTAGTAACAAATATCACAATTGAGTTTTTTTAATAACAAAATTATTTTATTAACTTGGCTACGCTAGTTGCGTTTAAAATAAAAAAAATCAAAACACCAAACAAAATTAGGTAAAGCTAGTTGCATTAAAAAAAAACACTAAAATACCAAACAAAACTTGGCTAGTTGGGTTTCAAAAAATTTAAAACCAAAATACCAAATAAAACTTCATAAGTTATGTTTTGGAAAAAAAATAAAACTCTAAACAAAACTCAACTTGTTCATTTTTTTTAATATCAAAGCATCTAACAAAACTTAGCTAAATTAGTTACATTGAAAAAAAGTTAACTAAAATAGTAAACAAAACTCAGTCAGGCTAGTTGCGTTCAAAAAAATAACTAAAATACCAGACAAAACTGAACTAATTTGATTAAGTTTTATTCAATATTTTGGTTAAAATTTTAGTTTTTAAACACAATTGGTTGAGTTTTGTTTGGTTTTTTTATTTTAATTTTTTCAAGTGTAAGTAGCCAAGTTTTGTTTGGTTTTATAGTTATTTTTTTTTATATGCAATTGGACTGACCAAGTTTTGTTAAATGTTTGGTTTCAATTTTAAAAAAATATAGCTGGTCTAACCAATTGTATTTAAAAAAAAATTAACCAAAATACTAAATAAAAAACTTGCCTTATTCATGTTTAAAAAAAATTACCAAAATGCCAAGCAAAACTTAGCCAAGCTAATTTTGTTTTGTCTGGGCATCCATATTAATATGGGAGTCTAATGTGGCGCGTGGCCAATGAGACAATTAGGTATTTATAATAGAGTTTCCCAACACTAGTCCTCCTTTAAGGACACATGCAATGCACTCTAAACTTTTATGTTTTCTGGATTGTTGGATCTCTTGGTAACCATCGTAGTAAACAAGGGCATTTATGTGAGGCCTTGAATTCACTTCCTAATACCTCGTCATTATGGCTTCATCCTCTATAAATAAGGATCTCTCCGTTTCTTATCTGTATCTGTAAGGGCCTGCTTAAGTCCAATCGATCTAGCCTTATACGTGGAAATCAATCTTGCCGGATTGGTCCAGCATGACGTGATCAATCCCGTCAAGCAAACTGGATGTGAAGAGATTAATCTTGCTACACAGGTCCAATACAAGGAAACCAATCTTGAGAGTACGAGCACTAATTCTTAGTCGACTGAGCAGATCCAATGTTTTTATGAAGAGATCAAGTGACTAATGGATGTTTGGCTAAGCACACCGTTGGTTGCCTGCAGTCTCCAAATCGTGTTCGATCTTTGGAGGTGAGACCCACCGGTGGATAGAGAAGCTGGTGGAGGCGGTTGTGGATGCTTTGATCGAATAGATGGGACCTTTCTTTTTTTGTTCTCTAATCTGCTGTTGTAATGGGCCCTCTATAATAGTAGTGTCATTTTATTCATATTTTTGTCTTCTCGAAGTTATTTTTCCCTTCAAATGTTCGCACCTTTTAAGTATTGCGGATCCGCTGCTCATGGAAATAGGGTTATGATGCTTCCGCTTTCGTATGGCAGATCCCTCGGAAGAGTCTTCATCGACGGATTTGGAGACGCTTTAATTCTTCCGACATTTTAATCCCATAATGCCTACCCAAGCGATCCCGCTCGAACATTTCATTTCTGCGGATCTGCGGATCCAGAATTCTGTCTTTCTGGCACCTTTGAGCAGGCTTTTTGTTATTTTTTGAATTCCGACTCCAGTCATTTGTTGTTTTTAGCGGGAATGATGTGTTTGAAAAAGTAGACAAATTATTTAAAAAATAATTAATTAAAAATAAGGAATAAATAAAAATAATATATTTAAAATATATAAAAATAATGATTAAAAAAATAGAGACGCCAGGTACAAAGCAGTTGCAAATAAAAGGTGGGACGTAGGGATTACCCACTAGATACACCGTGAACGAATACCGATAAGAGCGGAGAGCCTGAGAAGCTTCCACCCGCCCCAGCATCGCTCGGAACCCTCACAAATAAACCAAACGTGCACGACACGGGGACCGCAACATCGCATGTGCAGGCAGCAATGCGCACCGGCAACCTCTGCAGGAGAGGCCTGCGACACCTCACGTTGTTGCTGCAGGTGGGATTTGACCGTGGGCTGCACGGAGGACCGAAAAGGAAGACGGGAAAAGAACTGTGTGTGGATTGCTCAAGCCTGCTATTTCCATTGGAGCAACTCTCCAACGAGGACTGGATTAAAAGGGTTTGTTTAAAAGTAGATGATGATGGAAATTGACAAAATCTCATAAACCAATGAAAGACACCAATCACTAACACACTTTTTCCTCTACAACCTATCATGTGATTAAAACATGCAGCAAACCAAACGCTTTTTCCTCTTTAACCTATCATGCAATTATTGAGAAAACATGGAGCTTAACTTAGGGCTTGTTCGATTCTGCTGGAGTTTATTGGCCTATAGTTGATAAGTAGCTGAAATTGATAAGCAAATATAGCTGAAATAAATGACTTCAAATTATTGAGTTTGTTTAATATATAGCTAAAGTTGAATATTGAAATAATGAATGAGAGGCCAAAATATTTTCATGGGTCTCAGGGTTAATAAATAAAACATTGATTAAGATAATATCACTAGAATATTCAAAATATTTGAAAAAATTCAGAAGTTATTTAGACAAATAAATATATAAAGATGGTATTGCAGGATGGGCATGTAAAGATGAATTTTTGGAATGGCAAAACAAAATGAAACATATAAAAAAAGGTGGATATTTTGTTAATTATATGATGTAAATAGGGATATTTTAGAAATATAAAAGTTTGATAAATCAAAAAAGCTATCTACAAGCTGCTTAGGACCAATAAGCCCCTCTCATTTCATAAGCACAATCAAACAAAACTTATTCATGTGGGCTCATTGTTTACAGGAAATAAACCATGAGCCCCAAAATAAAATAGTCTTATCATGTTCACCTTTCCCCCCCTTTTACATTTGTGGGTTTTCCAACAACGCATGCTCTCATGTCTATCAAGGTGACGTGTTACAACTTACAACTGATCGCATGCCTGCTTCAGTTTGGTGGCCTATTCTAGGCCCGTCGGCCCACCACTTATTACTAAAGACAAATTTAGCTTCTACGTCGCCCACCCCGTACGAGAGAGCGGAACACGTGAACTTGGGGTCCTTGGCTCAGTTGCCCCAACAAAACAGGTCCCTCCACCCCCAAAGTAAATAAAAGCTTGGGGAAAAGTGTTTTTTTATCTTATTTTATGCAGGCCATGTTAGCAACATAAATAGCTTTAATTGAATAAAATCATTAAAAAATGGGCTTAGTCGATATCTTATAATTTACTTTTCTTGATAATTAGCCCCAACTAACCACTTAACCTTTTAGAATTTGCAAGAGGACCGTGTCTCATTCTTGCATCTTGCAAAGCATCTACTCAATGGCTAGCCCTACAGATCCATTGTACACGACTGCCTAACAGACAACGATGGAAGGGTACCCCACGTCTGCCTCGATTCCGCCGTACAGCGTCAGCATCGGCATCGGCTGTCGCTGTCTTACGTGGCTCCCATGTGATGAAATCAGCTTTTCGGGTAAATTGGGGGAGATAGAAGTGTCCTTTGCTCTCCTTTCTCATTCTCAGGTGAGCAGTTGGGAAAGGGGGAAAATAATGAGATTTGACAGAGGATAATAATTAAAATAAAATAAATAAATTTTTTGTTGTTAACCTTTTGTCTTACATCTAAATTGATTTTCGGTATATTTCTTAACCTTTTTTTAATTACTTTTTCAAAAACTTCAGTGCGGCTTATGAATTTTATTAAATAAGCATACCTTTTTGAGATTTTGCATGATAGAACAAAAACTAAAATACAATAGATTTTCTATTATTATTTATTATAGATAAAATAATTCATAATGGCGCTAGCCAAATGTTCTAGAGTTGACAGCTATACCGTGGAGAATGTCATTCACCACGCGGCTGGACGGTACTAACGCGTGACTGAAGAGACAGCCCATCTCAAGGGAGGAAGCCGTGGATGAAAATTCGCATTGCTCTGTTGGCGTAGCTTAGGCCTTGAAAAAGCCTGTCCGGGTCCATCCATTCAAACCGACAACGAATGCGCGTTGCTACCTTCACGTGAAAAACGAGTGGAAGCATCCGGTGAAGGAGTGGCTCATGCATAGCTTTGAAAATCCGCCTTACGAATGATTTATCGCTGTTGGTCCGAGTCACATCAGCAAGTACTCGGAATATCTAGGGGCGTAATCAGGGGCGGGGCCGTTTTAGTTTTCTCGACCCAAACTTTTAACCTCAGCTAGTACTCGGAATATCTTGGGGTGTAATCAGGGGGCGGGGCCGTTTTAGTTTTCTGAACCCAAACTTTTATTTTTATATTTTTGTTTTAATTTACTATAACTCTCACTTTTATAATTTTTTCCCAACTCTCCCTTTTGTAATCTTTTCCCAACTCTAACTTTAACTTTATATATGCAGGTTGACTTTGAGTTCGGGCTCGAATTGTAAGATTATGACAAACCAAATAATGAATCATACACCACATGTAATTAATTTATATAATATAAAATCATTAAACTCAAACTACAAAATATAGTCAAAACCATCAAATTCAAATGTTATATCTTGCCATGGCTATCTCTATTCTAACTTAAGTTAAATGCTTAGGTTGAAAAATGAATTATCCAAAAGGGTACAAGTTTTACTAATGTCGACTTGTACAATATACTTGAAATTGGATCCATGTTGTCGACATCAAAT
>JAYJMB010007376.1:0-10262 GCA_036873735.1 Pouteria campechiana
ACATGGTCAAAAGTTCATTGATTGACCATTTATCCTTATGTGTGTTGTAGGATATTTTGAAGGGACCATATTGATGTGGAAGAGTGTTTAAAATATAGTGCACAAGGAAAGATTCAGACATCTCAACCTCAAGTGTTTTTAATTGAGCTGCAATGTCCCTCATTTGCATGATGTGCTCCCGCACACCTCTCACAGTAGTGAGCCTTAGGGATGAAAACCTCATAATCAGCGTACTAGCAAGTGCCTTATTTGAAGACTCAAATTGCTCACTAATAGCCTTCAGCAATGCCTTAACATTATCATACTGATTGACAGAACCATGAATGCCATTAGAGATATTCGTTTTTTTGAACATCATACTAAGGCGATTAGATCGCTTCATAAAGAGCAATTTCAATTATAATGCTGGTTTCAGTATTAATTGGTTCGTCTTTCCTTATAGCATAATCAATGTCCATCTATCCCAATTGAAGAAGAATTCTTTCCTTCCAAACTTTATAGTTATCACCCCTCAGTTTGGGAATATCACATTTCATATCAAAAAAATTTATAGGTTGCGTAACTGCAAAAATTAAACATACATGCTTATAATTAAAAATTGAGACTAATTAATCATATATCATGTCTTACCAATGAAAATCAAGCTTAAAATTTATGAATCTAGTGACATAAAACCTGTCTGTTGGCTAAAGTCCTAATTCAATTAGATCCATATATGATCTCATGATAAAACTATCAAATTATATTTATTTCCTAATTCCTGTGGGTAAATTAAGAAATAT
This sequence comes from Pouteria campechiana, assembly GCA_036873735.1. Lineage (NCBI taxonomy): Eukaryota > Viridiplantae > Streptophyta > Magnoliopsida > Ericales > Sapotaceae > Pouteria > Pouteria campechiana. The sequence goes on from JAYJMB010007376.1 coordinate 783, forward strand.
AATTTGATATTTATCCTAGTTAATCATACATATATAAAAAACAATTCCTGTGGGATAAAATTTATTATATTATATATGATTAACTACAATTAATGTCATTATTTGAATGAAACCTGATGATTTCTCCCAATTCTGACAACCAAAATTTGTGTATTTTATATAAAAATTCTCAAAATGAATTTCTTATTGATTTATAATCTCAAAACTATGAAAAAAATGCGAAGTCCATCTTTGCCTGGGCTTATTGTAGCTCTAACTACTGTTCACTTGCACTATTCAATTGTACTGTACAAGTACTGTTCCTGTACATGGTTCATATGTACTATACATATGCACTATTCACTATTCACTATTCAAAATCACTGTTCATGTGTACTGTTCATTTACTGTACATGTATTGTACATCTGTTGAAAAAATTGGCTAGTTTACTGTTCATGCATGAATAAAATAAAGATAGTTATTGTACAAGTTTGAAAAAAATTGGAGTATTATAATCAAACGTGCACAGTATGAAGAATATAATATTCAATAATTATTTATCTTCCTCAACGAAGCTATGACAGAGGGAGGACAAGGAGCTCACTGTTCGAAAACAGGTATATGAAATCCATCCAAAAATAGCAAGATAGAGGTATTAAAATGCTCTGAAGCTATGATAGAGGGAGGACAGGGAGTTCGCTATCCGAAAACAAGTATATGAAATCCATCTGAAAACAGCAAGATAGAGGTATTAAAATGTTCTGATACCAAATATTAGATAGTCATAAATGATCTAAACATGCTAATATAACTTAATAGCAATTAGATCAATGTGGAATAAAACTGAAAGATCGAATCATACCTCCTGCCATTGCCTTCCTTCACACAAAATCAGTTACAAGTCTTCCAAACCCTCACTCTAACTGCCTAGATAGTGTATAGCAAGCTGAATGTCAAAGAAAACTTGGGGATCGAACCGTAATGCACTGCCTTTTATGGACTCTGCCCATAACAAAGTCAATAACAACATGCACAAACGTGGGTTGCTAAGGAGCCAACTCAGAAATAAAAATCAAAGAAGGTGAAATTAAAACTAACTATAGAATAGGAACTAGCTTAGAAATAGAAACTAGATAAGATGTAACCGGATTAGGAGCCAACTCAAAAATAGTTACTAGGATGGAAATAGAGGATGTCTTGTAGATAGAAGAAAGAATAGCAATAAATCTCACCTCCATGCACACTAAAAGGGCAAAACTCGGGCTTCCCATACTTGAGGAGTCCACCCTAAGAATAGACAGAGATACCTTAGAAACAAAGGGAAGACGGTGAAATAATCCCCTTAGAGATACATTGCAATCCTCCACGTTCATTAGAATATCTTCTATAGTAAGGGCACTATTGGGAGTAAAAGATTGTCCTGCTGCACCCGATAAAGTAGCAGAACTAGAAAAAGAATAACTAGAAGAATGAAAAAGCTCTATGGAACCCCCTTTAGATGATACTTCCATTAGTTCCGCTCTAGGTTCTATAAATAGTTCCAATAATTTGCTAATCCCAAAATCATTTTTGAAGTGGCTCCCAGATGAAACCTCTCTTTTGTGGAACTAGTGGAAAGGGATGAATGAGAAGGAGGAACAATGGAAGAGGAAACTAGAAGGGGAATAGTAGACTGCTTCCACGCTACAATCCTTTTGGGCTTCTCAAAAAGTTTTGTGGAAGTGGAAGGCTTGTGCATGGTATTGGCGGAAGCCATCGAGGTAGAAGCTTTACGTCAGTGGGACCTTGATTGGGAAAGGAGATGAGCCACCTTTCTATTACGAAAGCCAATTTAAAGCGAAGGATAAGGAGCATGAACCTCTTGACTAAGGAAGTTGTACTGAAAATCGGCTCGCTCATAAGAATCATTCAAAGATAAACAATCTACCTGAAGTTTCTCTATTGACATTAGATTATGCCTAATAATGCCAAAACAATATCCTTAAGAGGGAAAAGTAATACCTTTTGATGAATGAAATTAGTAGCCCATTGACTCAAAAATGACCACTGACCATGGGTCTGCCTAACCCACATCCAATGGTGCTTTCAATCATCATCTCCATCAGAGACTAGGACAAAACATTGGCACCAAGGAGTGTAGGAAATAAGATTGAAATAGTTGCTGAAATTAGGAACTTTGATAAGAGATAAAATTGATGAAAATATTATGAATGTTATGCACCTAGTGACAAATGGACAAGATTTATCGCCAACTATTAGGAATGAGTTGGCCAAGGAAGAGATCGAATGCGCAAAGGAGTTGGATTACAAAGTTAGAATGGAAAAGATGAAAATTAGTCCAGCGAGAGCCCAAAGAAATGGAAATAAAGCCCCTAAGTGAATGGTGATGAAGAGATAAGGAAAAGGTGGGACCCATGACATACCTTTGGACAAGGAAAAAGTGTGAAACTCCTCTTTGAAGTTGCTAGAAACCCGAGCAAATAATTTTTGATGGCCATTGCTTAAGTTAGAGGAGAGCATTGGAGTTTAAGGAAACTAAGAAGTTTAGTGAAGATGAAATTAAAGTTAAAGAAGGAGTAATAGAAACATAAAGTGGCAAAATGATGAATCACCGCCTTATATAAAAATCCAGTGCAAAAGACCTCAGGTTTCGCAAAAGGTGGGACACTAGAGTGGGAAAATTGACAACTATTTTCTACCATCATCCCATCATATTAAAACCTTATACATGTGGATGAATGGAATGTACGAATATGCTACTTGTGTTATGAAAAATTGACAACGGATAACTCTATTTTTGAACTTCAAAATGGGTGATTCGGTGGAAGCCTTGGAAGAGAGGGAAAGTTTCCATCAGGTGCAAAAAAGAGTAAAGAGAAAATGGAAGCACTATCCTCTATGCGGAAGTGCTAGACTATTAAGGAAGCCAATGGCATAATGGAAGTGTCTACAAAAACAATGCTCAGTGCATCCCATAAACATTAAGAAAAATAGAGTGACAACGGGAGTGTCCAAGGACAAAAGTGTTAACTAGGCAAGATCATAAAAAGTGATCGAAAGCAACAATGTAGCGGAAGTGCCAATAATAAAAGAGAAGTAGATATTACTTAGAAGCATCCAACCACCAAGTGCATCAAGTAAAAGGAAGTCATAATTAAATGAAAGCGTTAGCCTATTTTAAGTGTCATGTGTAACAAGTATAAAAAGAGGAACAAAAATAGAACAAAAGATTTATAGTGTTGGAGTGAATTAAACAATTTCTATTTATGTGATGTCCTCGATTAATTACACTTATATGTGTACATCAAAAAATTGCATATTCACATAAGTAGTCATAATTACATCTTTATAATGGAAGAAAACTTAATTAAAAGGAAATGTATAATGCATTTAGAGACCAAAAAATAAAACACATACGCTCTTAAGTAATGCGTGTTGTCTTTGGAGTCGCCAAGTACATTGCGATGACTTGAAATTTAGTAAATCGCCTCAAGCCAATGGGTGAAGAGGATGACACGACTTTAGAGTGAGTTGCTAGACTCTAGGTCAACCTAAAGAATGAGTGTTTTGATCTAATTGGTATGTCTTGGATGAAATCAAGATTGGGTGATTTTTGTTATTTAAATTGTAAAAAACTATAGAGACAGTAGGTGATTTGTGACCCAATTGGTATATCCTTTAAGGACTTAAGACTGAGTGATCTCTATTATGTTTAAACTTGAAAGAGATCAAGAAAAAAAGAGGTGTTTAGTTCTCTTACATTGTCCATGAGAAGCTCAGGAAGAGTGGGATCAAGTTGATTGTGTTTAGCTCAACTCTCTCAATTGTCCATGAGAAACTTAAGAAGAGTGGGCCAGGTTGACTGAATTTGTTTAATTTGAAGTAGTTTTACTAAGGTTTAATTCGGTGAGTGACTCAGTGAGTCATGACTTAGTGACTCAGTGAGTCATGATTCAAAGCGATTCGATCCTAGAATTAGGTTGTTGGGTGATTGAATGAGTAGTGTTTTCTAATATCCTATGAAAAACCAAAAGTGAGCGATCTTTGCTGTTTAACCCGTGAGAGATCGTAGATCCAGGTTACAAGTGATGGATTTGTATTGATTGGAAGGGTTTAACAACATGGTTAGTGTTGATTAACTTAATTAGCTGAGATTAAGCTTAATCATAGTTATTCCTATTGGTCATCCTTAAGTTTTTATTTGGACAATATAAAATAATAAATGGGGTCCATGCCATCATCTCCATGATCCATGGGCCCTGCTTTTGCGTGGGGCTCACTTAGGTTTCGACTCCACCAATGGGTTCTTTTGTATGGGTAATTTGGTCTTATGATCAAGAGAATAGTAAATTTAGGGAATTCACCAAAAATGATCATCTTCCCCACTTTTACTCGAGTCATAAGTCTGCCATTAGTGGAAGCTATTCTTGTTCAATATTTGATATAGAACCCATCAATAGAGTTTATTTTTCTTATTTTTTATTAATATTTATAAACGTATGAAAATCAAAGAGATAGATTTTAGGATGGTTCAATGCTTCTCATTCAAGCTCCCATAGAGCTCTAATGGTTATCTTCCTCGGAGTAGCAAACTCTCCACATCACAAGCAGAAGAAATTGTTGTGCACAATTGTGGAGTTTCACCAAGGCTTAATTAGATGGCCATGGCAGCTGTCTTAGAACAACGAGATACTTGCCTCAAAATGAAACAAGATTAAGAAGATGAGCTCTAAGTTCCCTCACTATTGTGGAAGGAGAAGAAGCCCCAAAGAGAAAGAAGAAAAAAGTCTATCTTCAAAGAAGAAGAATAAAATGCCCAAGCAGAGTCTCTCTTAAAGAAGAAAAACACCCTGGTAGAGTCTGGCCTCAAAGAAGAAGACGACGTCCTCTCAAAGAAGAAGATATCTTCCCTAACATCTTAAAATTTAAGCCTTTTATAACCAACGGAATGTAATTGGTGCAGTGGAGCCTGGTGTTGCAGAGCACAGCTAGCGTAGTGGAGCCTGCTTGGTGTCTTGGTGGAGCCATAGTGGCATGGCCAGCCTTGGCGTAATAGAGCATTGCTAGCTTAGTGAAACTCCCCTGGTGGAGCATTGCTAGCGTAATGGAGCCTGACATTGTAGAGCACCTTGGCATGGTAGAGCCTTGAGTGACATGGTGGAGCACTCTCTTGGTGTGGTAGAGCCTTCTAGCGTGGTGGGGTTTGGCTCTACCATACTACTAAATTTAAGCGAGGTATTTTGGAGACATTAATTGTATTTTTAAATATGAATGGTCAAACCAAAATTGTTTAGATGTTTCATTAAAATACTAATTAAGTGTACCCTATTTGTCTTGAATCACTCTCAATGTGATTTGAACCCCACCTTGTATAAAAGAAGGGCATTTGATTTCACTTAATGTTTTAAGTTATCCAACATCGTATCATTCAAGCAAAAGCATTAGTAAGTAGAAGTGGAAACACATAAAAGCATCTCTACATTAACACATTGCTTGAGAAAAAGAAAAGGATAATTCATTAAAGTTTAGTAAAAGAAGGGAATTCATTAAAATGAACTTTAAACTTTGATAGAATCAACTGCAAAAGCCCTTATTATTAAGTCTAATCTCTTAATTAGCTTGATTTTGATGATGAATATGTGTAATAGCTAAGTGTTGATGATAAGCAAATAGGTGAGTGAAAAAGTTATGGTACTAACAACTTATTTTCCTAAGTGTTATTGGAACAAACTATCACTGCTCGGCCTAAAAATAGCAAAATAAAATCATTTTTAAACCAAGGGTGAATTCTCCCTAGACTTATCGCACTCAAGATAATACATAATCACATAAATAACCATAAATAAAAAGAAAATTATAATAAATGACATCACATGTCCATTCCACAATACAAGTCTTATATATCAATATATATAAATTGCTTTTAAACAAACGTCACATGTCCATTCCACAATTTATGCATCTTGCACCACGAATTAATGCATTTATTGTGTTGTATTCTCTGAAAAAATAAATTAAGAAGAGGTGAGTCATAACTCAGTAAGTAGGATAGATGCAAATAGCATATATATAAGAAATAATCTATATCATGTGTCATTATCTGTACATATCATATTCCAGGCTAGCCTGATAAGGCAGTTCCACTGGTAATATGCTGATCTCAAATAATACTGTACACTCTGAGCCACCTGAGCCAGCCCACATGTAGGACAATTCAACTGGCGAGCTCAACTGGTAGTGTTACAGACAAAATAGTTTAAAGTCTGTCTAATGTGCTCCATGCTACTTGGGCCAGCCCACTAGGAATGCAGCTCAATTGGAGAGCTCAACTGACAGCATAATCAATCATAAATAATTTATTAGATAATAATAGATAACCTATCTTAGACCATAACTAGTCTAGATCAGTGAATCGCAAATTAATTCACATAGTAAATCCCCTTCTTTCATAATTGTTCAAATAAATGCATGATCTGGCCATAGTTTTTGTGATATCAATTGGGTCCAGAACATTCAAAAACCTTAGGATTGACTATCTGATCATTCAGATGATTGATTGTGGGGTCTAGAAATTGATAAATCAAATTTGAATGTTCAATCCAATATGATTTGACCATCTTTTAGAAAATGTGACCCTTCCATTGTGTCCAAAAGGTCCAAAAACCTCAAGATCAACTACCTGATTGTCCATTTTGGAGTTAGTGGGGTTCATATATTATTAAAATAAATTATACTATATAATCACTTATGATCTGGTCATCTATTGGTCAATATGACCATTCCATTAGATTTAGAAGGTCCAAAAACCCCAAAATTAATTATCGGATCACCAAAATTAGAGATCAAATAGTCCAAATATGCCCAAAACAATCTGAACTGTTCGTTCGTATAATCGTCGGACGCCGCTGGAGGCCGCTCCACCTAGGCTCGTCCTCTTGGGTCATCCACTATGCTTAATAGTGGTTTGAGTCATTGATGCCAGCCACTGAATTCCATCACCGTCGCCACCTCTCCGTCGCTATCGCCACCACCGTCGCTCAGTGAGCTTCTCACTTGGGCTTCGCCGCATGGGCTCGGCTGGCTAGGTAGGCTGGCCTACCTCTTGATGCTTGGCTAGAGCCCCATTGATGCTAGGCTCTGGCCTGGATTGTGTGGGCGCGGGCTGGAGCCCAGTCTCCGGCCCACCAAAATTCCAGGTAGCGTGATACTGCTAGCGTTGAACAGGGACTTTCGTCTCTTGTTTATCTTTTGATTTTGTAATAACCATGTTAAAAGTTCTGTCGGTAGAACTGACAGATGGTTGCAAGAGGGGACAACATTAGGTGGATGGAGTTGATTTTTCAATGCATATGATGCATGGATGTTGGGTGATTATTATACATGCTTTAATGCATGATTAAGCATCCCATTATATGGGTTAGCAAGAAATGAGGGAGCATGAGAAAGAGAGGCACTACTGTCAGAGGAGATAGAAAAGAAAGAGGAGAGTGTGATTTAAGAGAAGGTGTTGCATCTTCTTTCATTGATCTTCATCCAAGTAAGTATATAGTTATATATATGCCTTACATATGATAATCATGCTAGATTAGATCATTGATTATACATGTAATAAGCATGTTTTTGATGAGATGAATGTTAAAATGTATGCTATGTGGGTGTACCCAAATAAAAGAATTAATATTTATTTTTCATTGGTTTTGAAAATGGAATTATTCTGGTAATTATGTATATTGTTTTGATGATTAGAACCATTAATTATGTTAAGTTTTTGTGAATTCATATGCTATATGAATTTTGTGAAAATTGGATGTGAAACTGTTAAATTGTGGACAAAAAATTCTTGTATGTTGAAAATAGAATTTTGTTAAATTCTGTAGTTGTCAAATTATATATTGAATATTGGGTTTGAATCGAAGCTCTTGTTGTGTGGAATACATCCCAAAGGTTGGATTAAGAAAATATCATATATATTTGGAAATATACACAAAACAATAAAAATCAATTAAAAGAGGAGAGAGGGAGAGAGAAAGAGAGAGAGAGAATAAGAGTCTCTTACAGCGTACGTTTTTTATTTTTTATTTTTTGTTATAGTGTGACCAAAAAATGTTAAATGTGAGATTTTGTGCATTTTATTTTCAAGATCTGATGGGATTGATGAATTCCAAATAATTGTATTATCATAGAAAAGAGATTTCAGGTTGAAATGAAATTGTTTGATTCGTTAAATTATATTATATCATGTTTAAAATTAATTTGTTGAATAAAACATGATTTTTATGTTGATTTATGCATGCTATTTGGAGGATCTTAACCATTGGATATATTCTAAACATTGATATTAACCTATGATAGAAATTTAGGGTTGAAATGAATTTATTTAATTGGTTAAATTTGATGAAATGTGGAAATTAGAAAAATTAATAAGTTCATTAAATTTGAAATTTTTGAACCATAGACGGCATACGAACCACATCAGATGAATAGGGCATTCATTGTCATCATAGGATTGTAGATTTCTAAAGTTTAGGAAATTAAAAATTATCAAAAATCAAATTTTATAAAAAAAATTCAAAAATTGAACAAGTACGATTCTCCCTGTTCTTTTCACTTTGCTGAGTGGAAATTTTTGGGCTGTCAAGCCCAGGCAAAAGCCCAACCCAAGCCCAGGTGGCCCAGGCATACGATCGTCGGTCTGATGATGAATGGATGGCCTAGATTGATTTCATCATTTCTGGACCATTTGAGCCCAAATTTAGATGATCAAGTAGTCAATTTTGAAATTTTTGAACATTCTGAATCCAATGAAAGGGTCAAATTTTTCAAAAGGTGACCAGGTCATATGAAATTAAATGGTTATATTTGATTTATTGATTTATGGACCCCATGATATTTGATCTGGACGATCAGGTAGTCAATCTTGAGGTTTTTGAACATTCTAGACCTAATGGAAAGGTCAGATTATTCAAAAGATGACAAAATCATGTGAAGATGAATGGTCAGAATTATTTTATTAATATTTGGACCCCACAATCTCTGATCTTAATGATCAGCTAGTTAATCTTAAGGTTTTTGGTAGTTCTAGACCCAATGGAAAGGTCAGAATAGCCAAATGGTGGCCAGATTATTAAAGTCCAAGTGGACAGGGAATGTTATCCTATAGATGTGATGATGAGGTCTTCTAGACTGGATTGTATACAATCTGAGATGTTGATGTTAGCTAGATTATTGAGGTCTAAGTGGACAAGGGATGTAAATCCCAAGTTGTGATGGTATGGTACTATAGACTAGTTGATGTATTATTTAAGTGTTATCCTGATAAGATGATAGTTAGGTAAAGGGAAGAGATGGATGTATATTCTTAGTTGTTATAGTGGTTTGACTAGTATTTTTATCACATGTACTAGTTACATTTATGTTACTTACTGTTTGAACGTCGCGGAGAGCGCGCTCAAGAAGTCAGATCAGGCATAGTAAATAATGAGGAAGAAACGAAATGCGAA
>JAYJMB010007377.1:0-10261 GCA_036873735.1 Pouteria campechiana
CTTTCATGCCAATATAAATCTACATTAATCTTATCATATACAACACATAAATCATTGTTAAATTCATGAATTACATTTACCACATCATCAACTAGGTAAACAACCCTAGTTTTCATATATTTCATGAAAATAATTAGTGTTTTTCATTATAATATTAATCCCCTTCAATTTTACATAAAAATTACACCCAAAACAACTCGATTCATACCCTTTTTCTAGGGTCCAATATTACCTACGATGTTGATCTTCAATGTAACCCTATTTGCACAAATCCCTAATTAATTTGCTGCCCCCAACATCATAAAGCTCTTGTAAATCATGATTTCCCATACTAAAAGTAAATCAAAAAAATCAAATTTAAACTCACCTCGCATGTTGGAAAACCAATCATATTGCTGCCCACTTGATACATTGATTGCTTGATGGAAACCTTGCTGCCCACTTGGACTAGATGAAGGAGAAGTTATTGAATAATGGGTATAGTTTCTGATTAGTGTTGAGATAGAGGAAGGAAGAAAGTTGTTTGTATTAAAAAGAAGGGAGAAGGAGGTTATTGACATTGAGAAGGAGGGGAGAAGGAGCGTGAGTTTTATGGGAGAGCAATTAGGGTTCTCCCACACTATTCACCAAATGGGTGAATTTTTCCAACTAATTCATTTTCTTATTTTCTTCAACACACTCATATGTCTACCCTATTTTCTCAATTTGAGCCATCATATAAGTCTTACATCATGAAACAATCAATTTAAGCTAAATATTAGATAGTAAAATATATCAACTGCATAACTTTAAATCTCAACCATTAAACACCTTATTCTTCACTACATAATGATTTTATATTAGATTTTAAAATAAATTTATATTACAATTTGGACAGCTATAACATGTATAATATACTTATAGTCATGTATCAATAATTCACTAATCTATAGACATGATTAACATAACTTTCTGTAATCAATAATAATCAAAATTGGGCAGCAACTAAATTATTAACTTACTTCTAATTTATATGGTAATATGCTAATTAATACACCATAATCCATGTCCCATATAAACTAAATTATTTGTATAATAAAATCATCACATTCAACAACTATATAATCACTTTTAATCACATTTAAATTGGGCAGCAATCTGATCATCAATTAACATTCAAGATTTTCATAAAAATCCAATTTTAACTAAATACACATGTCATTATAACAAAGGTCACGTGTCTCAAATATTTGGCACATATGGGGGTTGATTCATCAAAAGTGGTAAGCACAAAAGTTGTATCCTTTATTATGAATATTCAATGAATCAAAAATCACTAAATTCTGATTTCTCATGAAAACGTTATAGCCAAAACATTACAAACATCTCTAATCCAAGTGGTGTCACTTTATGGGACCTACAAATCAAAAGATAAGAATAATTAGGAAATATAATCAACATGAAAGTTGTATTCATTGAAATTATCTAAATAATGCAAAAAACATCACCCAATTTTGAGTTTGTACGAAGAAATTATGGTCAAAATTCTAAAACTGCTCTAGAAGGATGAAATTTTCAAAAATCATATTAAATTTCCAATTATTTAGGACCACTAATTACCAAGAAATTTATCATAATTGAAAATTAAACTTATCAAAATTTAGGGTTATCACATTAAATCAATATGACTTGAGATCAGAGGTTCAAATGTGAACTGTGGCACGTCATTGTGAGGTGCCTTTTGGGCCAGAAGAGTAGGCTAAAATGGGCAAAACCGTGCAGGCTCTGTGTGCCAGCGGGATCTGGTGGGCCCGAAGCTGACAATACTTCACATTGGCTAGAGTTAGGGCTGCTATAGTACCTTAACCATCTATCCTTCTCATTCAAGGGAGCTCGTGGTTTAGCATATGGTGTATACCTTAACCATGCTTTGATAAATAATCTAACTCATAATATTGGTGATCAAGCAATAAAATAAATTAAATCATTGTAAACAACATCATGAATGAAACAAGATCATCTAATATTAATAATATCCAATAATCCATAACAAAGAGTATCTAAAAGGGCTACACCTTCACCTTAGAAAAAGGAATTTTGTTCATAAGAGAAAATAAAATAACTCCCTGAGACAGGATGATAAAAATGAAGAACATCTTCTCTCTTTCTTCTTTCTTACTTGTAATCCCTTCTTCTTCTCCACAAGAAATCTCCTGAAAAACTACTCTAAACCTCAGAGGAAAACTGTAAAAATAGAAGTAGGAAGAACCCTTGAAAAACCCTAAGTTTTTGCTTAAAAAGCCTAAAAATATGCAATTGCAAAAAAACTCCGCAAAATGGATCCGCAATGGCCGCCGGCAGCGTCTGCCTGCTGCCTGGTCCATCCTGCTTTGTTTGCTCCTTCTTTGTAGCTGCCTGTTTTCCATATTTGAGCTTCTTTTTTTTCATCTTCAAGGCACTAATAAAATCCAACAAATATGCATTAAATTCATCTAAAAGAGACAAAGATTTGCAAATAAGTAAGCTTAAACATGTGTAATATATGTGTATGAAGTTCCTCATCAAATACCCCCAAACTTATTTTCTCATCCTTGAGCAAACTAGAAAATTGAACTCATGAATTAGTTAGGATAATTTCTCTCAATCAATCAGTAAAATGCCAGACAAATTACACATGTACACATAATTCAAAAATCACTCAAAATACTTACCAAGTAATCTCATGAAACTCATGCTTCATCAATCCTTTCATGAAGTAAAAATGTGTGTGTGTGTGTATAATGTCAATTACATACTACGTGCATACTTTTCAGTCAACAATGTGCAAGTCAGTGATTCTAATGATCTTCATAAAACACTCCATAAACTTTTTTCATGATCTCTCTCTAATAATGTAGACAACTCTTTTCACTTAGATCAATAGGTCTTTATTAAGCTAGTAATCAGGCTTAGGTTTGGCTAACAAAGAAAAGGAATAAGGATTCACAATGTAAGAGATCAAAAGTGACTTGCATATGAATGTTCATTCTTTCAAAAAAAAAATTTATTTGATCTTCTCTTTCTTTTTATGGGTTGTATTACCACCACACCCCCAAACTTATTTTCTTTTGAGTTAATTGGGATGTGATCACCCCAATTGAAAGAGGAATGCTTACTAATTCTTTTCTTTATGTCTCTTTTCTTTTCCTTTTGGCATTTTTCTTTTCAATTCCCCCAAACTTAATTTCTTTTGCTTCACTCATACCTCTCTAACAACCATATGTATAGAATATGTCTCTAATTTCTTTTGATTCACTGATACCTCTCTAACAACCATATGTATAGAATATGTCTCTTATAGGTCAAGCATGGTCTTCAGGTTGAAAGGTTCTAGATAATGAGGCTAAAGAAAGAAAAGTTGAATGGTGGTTTTTCACATGCTTTGCATATGCCATTTTCTCGTAAGGCTCAAAATGGAACACTAGTGACATGAAAGTACTATGTTAGCTTAAAAGGCTCAAACTCATCAAAAACAATTGCCTAAATCACTTCCAAGTAAACATGTAATCTCGGATTTTGCCTTAAGGGATAATCAAACAAATTCTAGAATGCTTATATCAACCAAAATAAGTCATTACATTCAAAATACTATTCATTCATTAGCATACACTTTGCATGATCATTACATAATGTGATTAATGAAATTTTTATCAATCATGAAAATAAAGACTTATCATAAGAATCCATGAATCACAAGGTAGCATCAATCCTTCTTTCTAAATCATGTGCAAAGGTAATCACAAACTAGCATAAGTTACTGATCATTAAGAGAGAATCTATCCTATTCAGTTTCAGCATGTTAACACAGTTGCTCTTGAATTTTCTTTAGCTAAATCAACATAAAAATTTAACCACATAATATGTAAGCAACTCCAACTAGCCAATCTAACTAAACACACGACACACAAACTAAATAAACTGCGACAACCCCCAAACTTAGACAAAAACATCCCTAAACACAAATAAAATGCTAAACACCCCCAAACTTAAGCACAACATTGTCCTCAATGTGGAATAAAGCATTGAAAAATGAGGACTTCTCTGAAATGGATTACTCATCTAAGCTATCATCTTGCACCCAACTAGAATCTTTGTTTAGCATATTTGGAAGTGTAGGTGGAGGTGGGAAGCGCATGGAGCTATCGCCAGGTGATATGTTGCAGCTCCAGATCATGGCGGTAAGGGCATTATTATGATCCACCATATACTTGAACATCTTGCTCTAGTCCCTCATCATTTGCCTTCTATAACTTTGAACACCCACAAGATGAGTCTGGAGATTGGAAGTGAAGGTTCTTCAGAAGAAGAACCTCTTGTGGACCTCTACTATGGAGAGCTAGGTGGTGAAGATGAAGGACTTGCCCGTGTGTTTCTAGCATAATCACTTAGCCCACATCAATAGACAACCCTGTCTGAATGGCATAGTTGAGCACAACTCACTTCCTTGTAACATCAGATACATGGTTGGAAGACATTATTTTTGCTGATATGAAGTAATTCCATGGCTTGCTTGTTGCTTCCAACTGCCCTCTAGGAAAACTAATGATCCTTTCATGCACAGTATTCCACTTACTACTAGAATGAGCAAGATAAAAAATAATAGCATCATAATCTGATCCTTGTGCCAACCAAGCAGAGCATTCATCTTCTTCAATATCTTCCAACTCATAAGCTTGATTAATTGTAACTCTACCAAAAGAAACCATTTGACCACATACCAACCCTTTCAACACTATAGAGTTTACTCTGAACTACACTCTAGCATTGGCATAAATTCTCGAACCAATGGCACCACTGCCGCCTCTAGCTGAGCTGTTAAGGACATCCAATGCCGAGCTCGATGAGGTCAATTATATCATTGCCTCCCTTATCCCTTCACGATTAATCATGGAACTGTTGAAAATTTCTTTTACTTGTATATTAAAGAATGTGGGTTCAGGTGGTGCATAGGGATCTCTTGTCCTTTTCTTCCTAAAGGGACCGACACTCAAAGTTTTCCTTGGAGGCAAGGTGACAGTGCTAGAAGGAAAGTACGAGCACCACACTTGAGCAATTACAATGAGTCAATTCTACTAAGTTTCTTTAAAGCCAACCCACACAACTCCACTTGAATATGGAAGAATCACAATCATAAACAAGAGAATGTACTTATACCACAATAACCAAGTCAATGTCTTCACCAAGGCATTTCATTAAACACATACCATGCACATAGAATTTTCACAACAAATGCCTTAATATCTTTACAAATTCGATCCCAATACACACTTACATCAATCACATGCAATCTTGTAACTTATTCTCAACTAAAATCTACACCCAGCTTAGCACAAGCAATTCACCAAACACTTGATTTGCACAACTTCAACCAAGATCCATGCACAAAACCCAACTCCAAATTCTCCCAAACTACCACAAAACCAAAGCACTTCATTGAAACACCCCGCCTCCAAGGGCTGTTAATTTACCTTTCACCATAAATCCATTATAAATATACAAAACTTTTCCCACTTCCAAGGTGGGGTTTCTTTGATATCATTTTCTAGTTTCCCTAATTTCTACAGAAAATCGGACAGAGTCTCACCTAAAAATGGGTTGCCCACCTAGGGTAAAAGCATTCAACATTTGTGACAATGCATTTTCTCAATCAAAATTCATAAACAAGAAATAAAACATTCCATAACTCACCTTCATAACACCCCTAACTTCATAGGCTTCCCCCTAGGACCGTGGCTGCATCATCATGGCAATGTATTTACTTCTCCACCATACACATCTGTCCCCATACATCATCCACATCATCCTCCATTATTATATTGACATGCCCATAAATTTTAACCATATATAATTGAATATTTAATACATAATTATACATTATTAGACATGAATTAATTAGAATCACCCATGTAAATAAGATGGAAATTTCTCAATATTAATATAAATTTAAAAGCATACATTCAACTACTATGCTTCCATACTAACCATGCCTTTTCTATAGTCTTGACCTATCAACTAAAAAAATATCATCAGAAGGTGTGAGTATGGGCAACTCAGTAAGAAAGAAAGTACAATAGAAAATAATAATCAACTAAATTTGCATATTTGGAATCAAAACATGTATAATATCATGACAATGTTCTATGGCATTTAAGCGCATCAAATCATAATGGATCAATTAATCATTTTGGATGCTTATAATTCCAACCAATTCATGCATTCACAAAATAAACAATTGGGATAATTCTTATCCCAAACAAGCTTAAATTCATGTTATAAACAACATGTACTTCTTTTAATTCAAGGGATACTTGTTATCCTTACATTCATATAAGTATACAAACCAAACAAACATCAAACTTAACAATTTTGGGATATCCATTATCCCCCAACCAAAACATACAAGCTCGATACAAAAAAATTGGTTATTTGGCAACCCCATTCACACATACATTTAATCAAAAGGGGGCCTACTTACATTAAGATTCGCCAAGTTGCCTACTCCACAAACTTTCTAACTTTCAATCATCCTCAATGTCCTTTCGAGCTCAGCTTGTCACCTCAATGTTAGAAAATCCTACATGTATCACATGAATTCTATATCTTATTTATATATATAGATACATAAGTAATTCTCATTAATATAATAGAACATAATGATCAAATGTTTCAACCTAATACATCTCGTTACATTTTACCTAATTCCCTTTTTGCCCTACTAGACATAGTTATAGTACATTATTCATAACTTTCTAATATTAATTTTTAATTGAGTGATTTTTCTGTCTTTATTTATATAATTTCAAGGCTTACAACTTTCATTTTGAACACGTTTTCTAATTTGGCCTCTAAATTGGGTCATTGGGCCCCACAAGTGATGCCTTTTATAGTGAATTATTTCCTAGGAACAATTTTAGTTATTTGGGCATAAATATCTTATATAAATTCCAAATTAAGTGATTCTTGTGTAATTTTATAGATAATTAAAATTTATACAACTTTTATGTTGACCACATTTGCTAATTCATTTCATAATTTGATTCATAGGCCCCACAATGTAATGCCTAATGATTTGGAGACTGTTACACTGTTTTAGCATAACTCTCTCATATCAACTCAGAATTTAATGGTTATTATCTTGTTGGAAATATAATTTCAATAAATATAATGTTTATGTTAACCATGTACTCAAAATTAAACAATTTAGGGGTCAAAATTGGGAAGCCATCAGCACTATGTGCAATTTCAGGATGGACATTGTGGCAATAGCAAATTTTAAGGTATTTTCTTCTTAGATATTTTTAGACCTATTACTGTTGGAATTTTTCAACTATAATTTGTAAATTTCTAGTCCAACATATGGAATATAACCCCATACTCTTATATTTTCAAAATAAATTTATTTTGTAGGGTTTTAATCAAGCTCAAGAGGAGTACTTAATAAATAATTTAATGTCCTATATTAACACCTCACTGTCCACTTTAATTCATCATCAATTGGCCATCTGTTTGGGCCCATTATTGTTGTATTAAAGCCTTGATTAATAAAGAATTAATCCCTTATAATTATACTTAATTACCTAGTTTAATTCATAATAATTCCAACCTCAACAGCTAAGTGGACAGTAGGGCATTCCATTGAATCTTAATTCCAGCTTGCTGATTTTTCATTTTGTTTCAATAACTCCATGCTTAAACTTGATTAAACCTTAATCACTCAATAATAATATTAATTATAGTCCCTAATCAAGCTGAAAAATTTTACAGCAAACCCTTATAACCAAAATTAAGTTAGAGCTAACAATTCAGCATAGTTTCTAACAAATCATCTTATATACATGATTAACATCCTAAATTAATAATTTACATACCTGTAATTTTTTATTTTCCTAGTGATTCCCACTTGTAGGCATGAATCCTCTAATTATGCTAGCTGTCCCACCTTAATTCAAGAAGAAAATCATGGCTATTAGCTGTAATTTCCATCGATTTAATGTTACTACCACTTCTCCTAACCAAAACCAACTAAAACTTACCATTTGGGAGAGGGGAAAGAAGGCTTCACAAGAATAGGGATGAGCAAGGGGGTTTAAGCAAAAGGAAGATGAGGAATGCTATTGCATTTCTCATTTTATAAGCCAAAATTTATGGTGGTCAGCAGCCAATGCATGTTCCTACATATGCACCATTCTTAAACTTTTAAAACTTGCATTCATCCTCTCCTTTAACATGTGTAGGCTGCCCATTTGATGAATCATATGCTTATATTAATTTCACATTCATTAAACATGCCATTTCCATAATTTTATTTATTTTTCCTAATTAAAATTGAGTTAAATTGGAATTTACCAAAATTTATTGGCATACTCGGTATTTCACCATTCTACCTACATTTTTCAAATTTTCTCCACTTGTTAACCATTGATTAATGTGTGTCCTCCTATCCTCACATTACTATGGATATTCCATCAATTTTCATAATTTTTCCATAATAAAATTGAATACTTTTATCTGGTATTACACCCATTTAAATTTATTTTCTTCTCACTTAAATTACTTATTTAACACACTTTTATTATATTACTAATCTACTCAATTCCATAAATTTTCCAGGATAAATTTCTCAAAAATTTAATTATACTCCAATATACTCCATGTCGAACCGACAAAATTAAAAAAAATTAAAATTCACGTATCTAGAATTTTCAGGACCTTACATTCACCAAGAAATCCAATAGAATGAAGATTCAGATGATCTAAGTAACTTACTTGTGATTCCAAGAGATGTGCACGATGTTTTCAACCCAACTTGAAAATTTTCTTAAGGAAGATGATGAATAATGGAGTGGGAGAGTTGAATCTAAAGGAATGGAAAAGGGAAGAGTTTGGGTGTGAATCTTGAAGTTTTGGAGTGTAAGAATGGGTTTAGGGTTTTGAGGGTAAGATTTTGGAGAGAAAGAGAGAGAGAGAGAGAGAGAGAGAGAGAGAGAGAGAAGGATGAGAGCTTGAGTGAAAAGGTGAGAGGAAGTGGGTTGGGGGGTGTGGGGGTGCTCCTTTAAGGAGGCCATGAGGAGGCACCACCTCGCTGCCTCTTTGCAAAAACCTTTTTTTTTTACATTCAATGGTCTTGGCACTGCCAACACCGGCGCTCACTCGCTGCCTCTGTCTTGTGGATTGTGTTGCCTCAAAAACTCTCTTTTCTAGTTTATTTCAACACTCTAAATTTGATCGCCTTTCTTGAACCTTTATTTATGCATTTACCCTATCAACATGAAACAATGATATATTAAGTATAGCAACTATGAAAATATAAATATAATCTAACAACGCAATAATCAAAACAAACTTAATTAAACTAATGCACTAGCCTACCATAATAATGCTAAAACACCACTACTTCAAGAAAATTGAAAGAACTAAAAAACAACAGCTTGGGTTGCCTCCCAAGAAGCACGTTATTTAATGTCTAGGCATGATGAACTCTCTTTTCCTACAAATTTTCAACACTTCATTCTGCTGCAATTTCTTTGGCTTGCTCTGGTTGGCTAGGCAACTTTATGGGTCTGTGACCTCATACTGCTTCTATAATTTGTCCTAACTGAGTTTCCATCTTTTTCATGGATGCCTCCATATTGTGGAACCTGGAATCGATGTTTTGGAATTTGGTTGAATGATTCTAGAGCTCGATTTGTGTTGCTTGCATGAACCTCTACAGTGTTTCTTCAAGTGTAGGCTTTTTCTGTTGAGGTTAAAATGAGTTTCTAGTTTGATTCTAATTTCTTTCATTATTCCAAGAGAAGTTATGGTGATTCCTCCAACTAGGATTGTAGGTGTTTGAGTATGGATCATTCTGTGGCCTTTGGTTAAAAACGTTCATTGCATTGGCTTGCTCAACATCACCTGCAAAATTTTTATTCGAAGGGAAAATATTAGGTAAATGTCTAGAATTACCACAAAGAGAACAAACCTCCGTAGGAGCAAGTTGTGTTGCTTCAATTTCACCATCATTAAGCACATTGCCTTCATCGGCTTAACCATCTTTGACATCTGCATTGATAGATCATAATTAGTATTTTTCATAAAGTCCCCTAGATCTACATCTTACATTCTTTTGTTGGGAATTTGCTCCCAACATCTCATAAAGTTCATAAGTTTCTTCAAGAATCTTGTCTCCCATGGCTCCACCTGCAGCATTATCAACCATGGCTTGGCATGATTGTGTTAGTCCATCATAGAAAAATTGGTT
>JAYJMB010007380.1:0-10254 GCA_036873735.1 Pouteria campechiana
AATCGAAGACTTGAGATCTGCATTGGGGCTGCCCGTGGCCTGCACTACCTCCACGCTGAGGCTAGCAGTCACGTTATAAAAAATAATTTCCTTGCTAAAAATCTATTAATAGTAAGGATATCAATTTTGTTGCAAATTATTAAATTTTTTGCAACCAAGCTTGTATTTTGTTACAAGAATTTGTTGTCATAAATTTTTAATAACTAAATATTTATTTTGTAAATAATGGTTGCTAAAAACTGGATGAACACACCTTATTTTACTAAATTTTTATTGAAAAAATTAATTTCTCATGCAACCAAAATTTATATTGGATCAAATTTAAAAATATAGCTTTTATAATAATTTTTTATGAGGTTATTATCTTTGATAGATTTTATGTAATTTAAATTTGTATTGTATAAAATTATATGGTATCTTAAAACATAATATAAAATTATTATTTACTTATACCTTAAAGAAATAATATATTTAAATAATAGATATTATCAAATTAATTTTTATTTTCTTAATTTTTATGATTTAAATTATTATTACTTGTCATAATAATTTATTATCTAAGATTGCATTTTTAGCTACCATAATTAGTAATAAAAATAATTTTATTACTTAAAATATATCATTAGTGGCCTTGGCTGCAAAATATGAAAATAATATTTCCTTACCGAAAGGTTGGGTTTAGCTCAACCTGAGTCGACGCGGCCCATCTAAGCCCGTAATGTTCACTCGTGTATGTACGAAACGCGGGCGGCCCATGGTTTTAACCCAGAGGGATAAAAACCTTATATTCGCCCTATCTTCTTCTTCTCGCAAATCCCTACTCCTCACCCGACAATTCTCACTGTCCCTTTCGTCCTTGTGAAATCGCTAAAAATCCCTCGACAACCTTAGAAATTAGTTAATTTTCCATTCTTCCATGGCAGAGGTCTGGACATGCCCGTAGAATCCCATGACCGACGTCGCAACTGGCAATTCGACCGCCGTGAAAGGTCCGCACCTTCCATATGCCCCGTCCGAGTTCCTAAATCACCGTGTGCGCGGTGGGGGCCCCACGAAAAATGGATGGCTAAGATTACAGAAAACCAAACACCACCCATTTGAAGTTGCTTCTTCCTTATTCACCCTCCCATAACAACAACGGGCAGAGACTCTCTTGCACTGAGTAAAGCATAGCAGGAGAATATGGCAATTACCGAAAATTCCCGTTGAAAAACCCAAGTTTCAATTGAGAATCAGGCCTAATCATAGGGAGGTAAAAGCATCAATAATCCCTGGACCCAGCATCCGAATCCGGCCTCCAGAGCATCGGAGGCATGTTTCTGAGAATCAAGGTCATGGTGGACAAGTTCGTGAAAGAGCTGAAGGAAGCTCTCGACGCTGACATCCAGGATGGGATCATTAAGGAAAGGGAGATGCAGAGCTAAATCAAGGAGAGGGAGAGGGAAGTCGCCGAGCGAGAAGCCTCTGGGAAGGCGAAGCATTCTCGCTGCGAGGTATAATTTCAGAAACATGACTAGAAAGTAGCGGACTTTGAATTGTTCAAATCCTACTATGCTTGTCGTTGCCGGATATTGTTCCTGTTTGATGCGAATATCGGTTACATCGTTAGCAAGGGTGGTGTGTTTGGACCTGCATAGAATTTGATCTTGGTTATCTTGATTTGGAGGGAATGGAAATAGTTAGGTTGAAGTTTTTCTTTATTGGCTTTGATGTTAAAGAATAGGCTCTAAATCGCTAGTCTCATGAGTAGTTTTGACTTGATGATAATTTGATTTCGTAGTGATTAGATGGAAGGGTTTTACTCTAAACACTGCTCTAACTAAACAGGAAAGATGAAGTTGTGAAAGCATTTGGTGTTGTTTAGATTGAAGACAGGGATTTAAAAAAAAAAGGAATATCTTCTTCTAATTAGAGTTGAAATGTCTATGGAAGTCAGAATCCTTCCACATATCTCCTTGAACAGCAAGCATTGCAGTTGATACTTGCAATTTCTACTGCTTGAAATGATTATCCATAATTTGGATCAGTTGCATTAAAATAACTCTAAGGATGCCTTTTCAATTTGATTTATTGATAATTTTACTACTTTGATTGTCAGTATTGTGGTTAAACTTTCTTTTTTCTTGGAGTAGCTGTTTTCATTCAGTTCATATTTGTGAGGAAGTCAACAAACAAATGCAAATTTGGTAATATTGTGAACTTTCCAAATTCATGACTCCATTGGTTTAGGATTTTGCTGAATGAGAAGTGATTGATTGGTGATTGAATGACAGATTTATGTATTAAAGAGTATTTGCATGCAATATTGTAACTTATATGGAACGAAATACCTTTGACAGCTCAATGCACCTAGTTGTACATGGTGAAACATGTTACTAATAGTCTACCATAGCGGTGCAAATTGCAAAAGACATCCCATTTATTCAGCATAAAAAATAGAATATCCAAAACTCATATGATTACTAGAAACCATAGCATTGATGGTGGGAAATGTGTTGGACAGGTATAAGTGTACTAACCTTGCTTTGTTTGGTGGAATGTGCCCATGGTCTCTCAAATCATCACCATCCTATGATTTTCTCTAACTAATTGGGTTTAGCCACATGATTCTTGTCACACCAAGCAACTCTTTCTTTTATTATGTTCTTTTACTATTTCAAGGATGCTTTTGTCATCACATCTATTCTATCAACTCCCCTATGCATTCTCTCTCTCTCTCTCTCTCTCTCTCTTTTAATCTTTGCTTTAAACTGCCACATAGTTGTCTGCTCTAAGTGCATCAAGCAATTTCATTCAAGGATTGATTCCCCCTTCATTTTTTGATCTTTCAAGTTTGATGTGTTCCCCCTTCACTTTTCGATCTTTCAAGTTTGACGTGTCTAAATCTTGGTAAAAACAGTGTGATAGGGGGGCTTCCATCATAAATTTCCAACCTCAAAAGTCTTCACCAAAATAGATTAAGTGGTCAGATCCAAAGATCAGTCTGCAAATTTTCTTCCCACTAATCTCTCCTTTTGGCAGAAAATGCTTTCACTGGAAGCTTTCCAAATTGCATCAGCCAATTTCCCAGGTTTGAAAGTTTATATGTAAGTTTTAACTTCATAGATGGAAATCCCATTAGCTTGATATCTCTATTTTGGATCCGAACATTGAAAGAAATATTTCTTAGCTCAAGTGGGATAACCCTCAAAACAGATTTATATGCCATCCTTTTAAGCATAAAACTTCTGCAATGTTCTCAGGTTGTGTTTAATTTCGGGTCAGTGAAGACCTACTTAACTTGAATTTTCACTTAATTTCTCCATTAAATTGTGTAACCTTTTCTATGTACACCTTTTTAGCTAGTTTAGATGCTAATCTAAATGAAGTTACTATTTGGTTACACTAACCTTATGAATTTGTTATCAACAGCCCAGCACCATGACAAGCCTTCCTATATATGTCCTGTAAAACTTCATTTTTATTTTGATTTTTACACACATTTCATAAAACTTATGAAGTATGTCTCTGTTTCTTCCACTCCACTTGAATGGTAGACCTTTAATAGTCTCTCATTCATATGAATTATCAACCCAAAATATATCTAAAAATGATAATTTTGGTATATGTTCTAAACCAAAGATCGTAAATAACTATTAGTTCCTAGTAGTTACAAAGCCCAGGCTTGATGGACATAGTTCTAAGTAATGCTCCAATCACAGATACATGGAAAATTTAAGGAGAAAACTTTTGTATTGCTATATAAGTTCTACTGACACAATAACCCACAAATTTTTTATATTTTTGAAAAATAACCTATAATATTTTAAAGATTGCTAAATCCTAAATAAAATATATAAAAAAATGAAAAATACCCCCATCATCTTCCTCTCTATAATTATAATAGGTAAGGGATTTTTTTGTCTAATTACATTTGATTCAGGGTTATCCCAATTGCTCAAGACAGTGAAGAGATGCACGGTGGAGCACCATCACTAGAGATGTTTGTGGATGCCTTATATGAAAAGAGGTATGACCATCATAGTTGCTGTAGGATGCTCATTGACTGATGATATGCATCCCACTATATTTCCATGCATTATGTGATATTAGGGCATGCTAACTATGATTTATACAGATGTTAATTGCCAAGTTTAATTGGGTAAAGTGAAAATCTACATTATGAACTATTTATTTGTTCATTTGTCCTTTAGTTAAGGGAATGAATCCAAAAGTTCCAAATTATCTATAATCTTGTTGTAGTCTATACATTTTTATTGTTTTGTTAAAATTATCGTATTACAAAATACTTTTCATTGCTCAACGTAGCTTTCACATAGTTCCAGATAATTTTTTATGCCTTGTACCAATACTTGCACAAAGTGTACTTAATCATATTGTTTACCTATGATTTATATCGGTGTTCAGCTTTACCAACTAGATGGTAGTTGAGAAACGTTATTGTTGATGATGATTATTCTCCATTCTTTGTTGGTAGGGGATCCACACAGGAGAAAGCTTTGTTAGGACTTGCTGATGCTTTTTTAAGTCATTTACAGCTAGAGTTCACAGAAAATAAATGAGTTGCTAAAATCCTTAATTCTTCAAAGCTTTGGAAGGTTATTGCAGCTAGTATTTGTTCTTACATATATACCTTTTGTTTGCATGACAAATGATTGAATCTCCTGGCATATATGAAGGCCAAGTTGATAACATTTTACATAAGAGTTTGTTATTGGCCAAAATTTCTTTCAATCTTGCACATGTCTAGGTGTTTATATGTGGTTTTTATTCCTATCCATCATGTTGCATTTATTTGCTTTCAACCTGACTTCCAAGCTACATTTTAGTCTGCATTTCAGTTTCAGTGATTCTCTTGAGTGGATTTTTGGTATAATTTATTAATGATTCTCTTGGATTATTTAGTTCTCCTATTTGTGTGGCAGCAATTTGAAAAATGCATCTGCATAGTATATGTAATCAGAAGAAAAGAGGCCACCTTCTAACAAGCTTGACTTTGGCAGTGTACATAACATGTAGCAAGTGTTAGTTGGGAGTTGCTATTAGATGCTCAATCAACTGTTTTTCTGATATCTTCCCCCCATAGTTGGAGTTGTTGTTTGACACTTGGCTTGTTTTTATGAATTTCTTCCTGTATTTTGTTCTGCATCCTCTCTGTTTTTATGTTCAAGGATCCAATTAATAAATCCTTTTCTCTTTGCAATGATGTGACATCTCTTTGTTTTCCAGTTTCTCCACTGTCCTTCAATGGTTGGATGCATTGTGCTTCTACTCTTCATGAGCTAGAAGCAAAGATGAGAGAAGGTCAGTTAATACCATTTGAGGTTTGCTAATCTAGGTACTACTTGTCTTAAAAGAGCTGTGGGATAATTCTTGTGATGTTTCATGCCTCACACATTGCCTAATTTTCCATGGACATATGGGGCAACCAAGCCCCGCCATGTGGGGTAAGCTGGTCTAAGGGTAGGCTTGACTGTTGTCCTGCATCTTCTGATGTTATTAGTTCCTCTGTTCTATTTCTTATTCTGATTTCCTGCTATTCTTTATTACGCAGGCTGTTGGCTATAAATTCAATTATGACCATTATCATAGGTGCATAGACATAAATTCTCCTACATCCTCTTTCTCTTGTAAAATGGCTTTCTCTGATAAGCAAAGCTTTGAACAGCAACATCAGCAGCAGCAAATAGGACCCAGATGTTGGTCATAATTACACCAGAGCCAACCCCCCGGAAGGGCCAAATCAAATGTCGAGGGTCAGCTTCTCAGATCTTCTTCCATTAGAAGACGAGATTGGAGAAGGGACCATGGAATTTAGTGAGGACTTTCCTACAATTGTTGATTTCTTTATTAGGCAAAATATTTTTCTTCTCTTAATAAATATGTCTATGCCATTATAATAAAATTAATCTTCAGATTTTCTTGTCTCTTTGATATTGTGCATCCCAATTATATTTTAATTAAAGTAAAATAATTTATATATAATTCTATTTATATAATTCAATTAATTTACTGGATATTATGATTATTGGCAATGAAATTATTGTATTTGTTTTGATAATTATTGGCAGTCAAATTATTGTCTTGCATATAATGATTATAGATAACTAAAAATTATCTTGCATATAATAATTATAAGCAACAAAAAATTACCTTGCATATAATGATTAAAAGTAACCAAAAATTGCTTTGCATATAATGATTATAAACAACCAAAAATAACCTTGCATATAATGATTGAAAGTAATAAAATATTAATCTAGTTGTTAATGCACATGTGATAAGGAGCATTTGCAACTAAATTGCAATGAATTTATTTGAATGTAAATAATTTTTAATAAAGAAATTTAATGTTTTTGCAACCAAATATTTGGATATCAAAAATCAAATTTCTTCTAGTGATTGAAGTTGTTGTTTGGGTTGGTAGAAGTGGAGAAAATCTTTTTGTTTTTTTGTTTTTTTTTTTGCTTTGCTTTTTCTCCTTTGCTTGATAAAAATTTCTACTTTTTCTGATCAATCAGAAATTTTGTATAGATAAAAATCTTTTTTTCCATTATTTATTTTAATTCTTAAAATCATTGGATCTCTTGTATCCATTTTTCTGACGATGTCATTTTTACACCTGTGGATATAATAGTCTTTTTTGTATTCCTCGAGTGAAAATTGGATTCTCTCTGTCTACGTAACCAGTCCAAGTCAATCTCTTGTCCTAAAAGAATGCACAACATTATTAGACTTGTTTATTGGGCGTCCAGCCTAACTTCAATTTGGACGGTTGATATATGTATGGCCAAGTGCATTAATTTTTACTCGAACCTGCTCCTGGTGCACTAAGATTGCATTAATTCTAGCCATGTGAAGGTAGACGTTTTCCGCTTTAGAGGCCATTTAGGGGATCTTTGGATAAATGTAAATCTAATTTACATGGAGAATTAATTTTCTCGGGTTTAGCTAAAGGAAAATCTAAAATTGCATGAAGAATTAAATAATTTATTTTTATTTGCTTTGTGATTCATGCTATTTCATTAAATGCTGATGTCATTTTTTTCATGTGTAAAGAAAATTCTCATTTCCTTTATATATGCAAGTGGGCCTTTGTACATTTTCAGATAATGTTCTTTGGGATTTTTTTTTATGAACATAGCATAATAATTTTGAAAAAAAAAATCTAATTTTAATCTAGATTTGGTAAAAATGGTTCACTTCAAAGTGCATTTAAAGACTAACAGAAAGGAAGAGGGCTGCAAGTTCAATTAGAGGCCAAACATTTTGATTCCTATGGACAGCTCTCAATCCAAAATGATCCTTATAGAAAATTGAAAGTTCATGTTAAAATCCCTAACCTTAAGTTATATAGTTTTAAAATAAATCTCTCATTAATTAAAATCCAATATGAATTGAAATTAATGGTGAAGTGGGACCTTTGACGAGTATCTTTGAGGTGCTTTTGGACCGGAGGGAGTAGAATCCGCAAGGCCGAAAACTGACAATGCTTTCCAGTGGGCTGAGTTGGGACATTACAAATAGTCATGCCTAGTTATTTGCATTGGCCAATAAAGTACTCCAGACACGTCATGAGAAGAGGAAAGAAACTGACCGAGTACATCTTAAAAAAATTTCTAGTGAAGATTAGAGATAGCTGCTGCATTATATTATTGCCTTGTGCAGCATTATCGGGTTGATTTGCATCTCATTAATGCATTAAACAAAGACTCCAAAGGCAAATTCCAGTGAAGAGCAAAGGAATAAACAACCAAATAGGAAATGAATTCAAGAGATGTGGAGCCTTCTCGCCTGCCCATCTGATGCGACTGAAATGAACGAAGCATCTCGGTGTACACTGCTGGTGCTTGCTCATGCATATAGAGCACTGCCCATCTACGCACAATGGGAGGTGACAATAGAGGTGTGTGGGTGATTAGAGCTAAAATTATATGGAGCGCTCTTAAGTATTTAACTAGGAAATATCATGAGATTGTCGTTGTAAACTCTTAACTTCCGCATTATTGCATAGGAACCATTAATTTGGTATAAAAATAATATAACTTGATATCAGCAGTTTTAGTGTGAGCTGTTGCAAGTCTTTGTGAAGAAAATTGAATCTAAAGAAAATTCATTTCAGAACACATAAATGATGTCAATTGAAGAGAATAAAGTTAAAATAAATAAAAAATAATTATTAAAAATATAAGTAATAATAAAAAAATATATTTGTGATGAAAAATATATGTCAAACAAACCTTAGCAAAATGGATTGTTTACGAATTGAATTCTGTGGATTTCAAATCCACTCTGCCAAACCGAGAACGCAGCAGTAGAGCTATTCGCTTCTAGCTTTGGTCGTGGGCTCGAATCAAGCAACCAAGCTCGTGCAAGTGCGCTGGGGGATTTGGTGGAATCAAGTCAATATCTTGGGACCCTCAGTCGCGTCATTACTCTTCTTTTTAATGCACGGAAAGGAGGCTTTGAATTCTCTCCAATGTGCGGAAGGCCTGCCTTTGCGACAGTTTGGCGAGTTTCAAGAGAAGGTATGAGCATTCAATCCATTCTCCAAGATGTTTGTGTTTTTTTGTAGCACAAGAAGAGAAGTTACTCCCAAGCTGTTTTTATGTGTGGTTTCATATTCTCTTCCCTTTTTTCCCTGGCTACTGAAATAGATATATTTTGCTACCATATCCTCTCTAAGTCCCTGTTCTGACCATATGAGCAGCGCATCCGCTTAATATGTTAATTGTTTTAATATTTAGTCATCTCGGTTATACTAAACTTACGCAAGTTGTATTAGACGTGGAGTATGGGTTTGCGTTTTATGAGTGTTTGGAAGTAGGCAAGAAATCAGCCTAAATTTTCATATAAAACGCCACTCTGTTCTTGAATTACCTCCAAGAATAATATACTCAGGATGGATGGTCGTGAATCTGCCTCTTCTATCTCCTTTGCTATTATTATGATTTTAATTTTTTATCTCTTCTTGCAAGTCGACGGTGTAACGCCCTAGTTATGTTTGTGCTTACCCCAATCTCAATTTAGGAAAATATTGTATTCAACAGTTGCACTAATTACTATATTATTTATTTTATATATATTTAACTGTATAAAAATCACTTTGATTGGAAATTAATGTCGACAACAGCAATAAAATTCTTTAGAGCTATATAAAACCACAATATCTAATCCTAATTTAGTATGGCCCACACGAAATTAATCCTAAAAAGTTTGGAAACCCACTGATTGGATTCGAATGCAGGAAGACAACTAGAAACGTAAGTTCTGTTGCCTATGATCTAATTAAGGTTAAGGTGAAAGTGAATCAGAGCCAAAGCGACAGGCATTAGTATCATTTCACCATTTTGCTTTCTCATCATCTATTGCCTGTTTTGAGGCACTAACGTTTCTGAGCTTGATTTTAAGATATAGATTGCTCTAGCTCTAAGATACCACCAAATCAGTGATACAGATCCCATGGATGAGAAATTGGAACTGTGTACCGTATAATCCATTGTCGCACGATGGTTGATGTCCATAACTAGTATAGAGTCTGTAGACTAATCTACAGAATGGTCTAAGCAGACGAACCATCCCATCTGGGTATTTGATTTGGAATAGAGCTGCTGAATTATTGCCTTGTGCACTTTCTTCTTTGTAGATAACTGTTGCAGCATTATTGGGTTGCTTTACATCTCATTGATGCAGTAAATAAAGACTCGAAAGGCAAATTCCAGCGAAGGCAAACTTCAGTAGTTCTATATTTCACCGTCCCGGTTCCTTAAGGGCAAATGAAGATGTATGGTTGGCGCAGCATCCAACCATGGCAACTGAGACAGTATTTCCATGGAAATCTCTGAGCAGCGAAATTCACAACTTCGGTGCTCCTAAATCCTTTTACCATCCCTGAGGAACCGAAAGGAGAACGGAATCGAGTTTAGAAGCCCAGTGGGAAATCCACGAGTGGGATTGCTATTGTACTTAGTAGGAGTTGCAGTGGGCGGTGTTGCTATGTTTGCCCTCAGTTGTGTTCCTTGTGCTCGTCGTTCGAGACAACAAAAGGATGCCGACACCAGATACAGGAACATCTGCCCGATGTTCAGCTTTGAAGTGATCGCGAAGGCGACTGATGACTTTGACGAGGACCGCCAAATTGGAGGAGGTGGGTTCGGCAAGGTCTACTTGGGATCCTTTGAGGGTGGAGCCACCCAGGTTGCAATCAAGCGTGGACAGCCCGGATCCCAGCAGGGACTGCATGAGTTCCAAACG
>JAYJMB010007381.1:0-52781 GCA_036873735.1 Pouteria campechiana
CTCTCTCACGTTGGGAAGATGAGATAGAGGTTGCAAAAGTGATTTTTATAATGCTTTGGTTATGGTAGTCTACACTCTATCGAAAATAATACTCATGCACTACACTTGAATTTCTAAAATCCCATTTAATCACCATCATTAATACATGTAGGCTACCCATTTGGAGAATCATATACCAAATAAATTT
This sequence comes from Pouteria campechiana, assembly GCA_036873735.1. Taxonomy (NCBI): domain Eukaryota; kingdom Viridiplantae; phylum Streptophyta; class Magnoliopsida; order Ericales; family Sapotaceae; genus Pouteria; species Pouteria campechiana. The sequence goes on from JAYJMB010007381.1 coordinate 188, forward strand.
TTTATCCATTATTTTTATAATTTCATCATTTATTTTTTAATTAAATGTGATTAAATTAAAATTTTCCAAAAATTACTGGTAACTCGATTTTTGGCTTTCCACATGTAATTTTTAATTTTTCTTCACCTATTAATTATTAATTAACATATATCCTCATCATCCTCACATTAACATAGATATTTCATCCATTTATATAATTTTTTGATAATAAAATTTCTCAAAAATTCAATTTTACAGTACCTGTATTGTAAAAATTACCAAAACTTTACAATAGTGAAAATTTACATTTTTGAAATTTCAAGGGCCTTACATAACACTACCTAATTGTCATCCTTAATTTCATTTGTTTGAAATTATTTCACTGCCTCATTAATGCATAGATTAAGTTGGGCTTAACCTTGAGTGATTAGGGCTTAATTACACAGCATCCTCTTAATGGAATTTCTACAAACAATTAGTGGATAACTTGGTTATATCCGACTGTTATCATCATGTAATTGTTAAATTTAAATTTCATCTATATTAAATCATATCTTAAGTTAATTAAAATAATAATTAATTATTAATTACACCAATTATAGCTCATATAACCCATCAAAAATTTCTGCAAAACCCTAGCCTAATCTCATCCACATCATTCATCAAGATTTCACCCATACTTCAATTAAACAATCACCTATACGTAATTAGAGAGTTGTATTAATAAATTACTTACCTTTAATCTATTGTTTTCTTAATGGGTCCCACTTGCAATAGCTCCCTCTTCAATTTTTACAACCATAGTATACTTTAGTTAAGGGGCTTTAAGATATAGCAGGTTACAAACCTCATTTATGGCCATTTCCTAAAATTTCTCCCAATCAAAATGGGCTAAAATCCTCACTTAGATGGCTTGGGTACTTGGGGAAGGGAAACTTACGATGAAGAGGTGCTTGGACATTGAAAGGAGATAGGTATAGTTGATATTTATATTAACTTTTTATTGATAGTCCATGCTCCCACTTAATTCTATACACATGCATCCAATATTTGATTTTCAAAATCTTATCTGGTCCTCATATTTGGCACATGTAAATCATTTATTTAATAAATCATATGTCCAAATTAATTATCCATCTATTAAATATAATCTTTTCATAATTTTATTATTTATTTCTTAATTAAATTTAATTTTAACTAAAATTTACCAAAAATTATCGGTAACTTGATTTTTTAGCTATTCACATGCACTTTTTTATTTTTTTCACCTATTAATCATTGATTATTATATCTCCTCATCATCCTCACATTAATATGTATTTTTAATCCATTTTTGCTATTTTTCTATAATAAAATTCAATATTTTTCCTAATTTACACCTTCGGCATTCCACCGCCTAAAATTTATTTACTTTTTCACTTAAATCATTTATTTAACACACTTTAATACATTCCCAACCTCATCATCATGTTTATATTAATAATTCACTCAATTTCATAAGTTTTCCATGACAAATTTCTCGAAAATTTAATTATACTCCAATATACTTCATGTTGAATCGGCAAAAATTAATAAAAAAAATTAAAACTCACATATCTAAAATTTTTAGGGCCTTACACATTACCTATACTTATCTCCTCCTCATTTTTTGAACATTGTATATTATCACAATTTATACCATCTTCTTGATCCTTCAGTTTGAGCTTATTCATATTAGTTGCAGCTTCACCTGCATAACTATCACACTTCTTTCTTAGGGTTACATTTGCTTCATCAAATTTAATGTGTATAAAATCTTCTGCAACCTATGTTCAATTCATGTATACTCCAAAGTAATGAAAATAAGAGATATTTGGTTTCCTTTCTTTCAAAAGCTCATATGGGGTTTTCATTAAGATTGCTTTTATGGTAACCATGTTCGGTACATGGAAAGCTATACTAACTACTTCTCTCCAGTCTTTTAGATTCTCATTTAACATGGTCCTTATCATTTCTTAAATTGTCTGATTCTTTCTTTCCAAAACTCAATTTTGTTGAGAAGTTCTAAGGGACGAGAAACAATGGTGAATTCCTTTTTGTCACAAAAGCAATAAATTTTCTTTTCTCAAATTCACCACCATAATCACTATGGATAAACACAATCAACATTTGTTTCTCATTTTTGAAAAGCTTTGAAAACTTATAGAATATTCAAAATGCTTCATCTTTGCTAGTTAAGAGAAGCACCCATGTGAATTTTTAATAATCATCCACTATCACATATACATATCTTTATCCTCCAAGGGTGACAACATCTGATGATCCAAATGGATCCATATGTAATAGTTTTAGAGGTCTGGATGTAGATACCTCATTTTTAGGATAGATGAATACTTTAGTCTATTTTTATAATTGACAAGATTTGCATATTTGACTTTTGTCATAGTTTAGTTTGGGTAGACTGATCACAAGATCCTTTTTCCATAATGATTTGATATTTGACATGTTGATATGTCCTATCTTTTTATGCCATACCCATGGATTATCTTTGACTACAATTAACCATTTTCTAACAATATCATCTAGCTATATTAGATAAATATTTCCATACCTTTTTTCATTGAATAATAGATCATTGCCTAAACTGAGTACATTATATGCAAATGGTTCAAACACAACTTGGTAACCCTTGTCACAAAATTTATTGATCCTTAGCAAATTGTGCTTGAGTTTGTCTACATGCAATACATCCTCTATGCATGCATTGATAAACCATAAATTTTACCTGTCCTTTGATGAGGCCTTTATCATTGTTGCTGAATGCAACTATTCCTCCATTATCTACTTCAATTCTTTGAACAACTTCTTGTTCCCGGTCATATGTCTCGAGCAGCCACTATCCATGAACCAAGCAATGCAAGATGTAGCTTTGAGACTTACTTGCATTTAAAGAAAGTTTTCTTCTTACCTCTTTGGTACCCAAGTATTGAGTCTAATAGTGTTAGTTGAATTATCTGTGCTAGGATTTTGTGAATAATCCTTGTGTTTCCATCTTATATTTGCACCTTTTGCTTACATCCTTTTAGCATAGCAATCATATGCTTTATGTCTAATTTTATTATAGAAATAGCAAGTGTTTGGAAGTCTTCTTAGTACACTATATTCCATTGGTTTCTTTACCTAGGGTTAACCTATGAACCTTCTAATATTTAGATAGTTTTCTCTTTCCTCTGTGAGGTTCACTCCCCTGGACTACCCAACAAATTTCTATGAATTTTCATCATCTGACCATTCACAACCAAGTCCCTTTTTACTAGTTTGACCGGTCATTCTCGTGAACTTGGCCATAGATTCTCCTAGATTGGAGTATTTACTCAACATACTATTTAATATTTCTATCTCCTTCTTCAGATTTTCAACCTCATTTTGTAGAGATAGATTTCTTTCTGTTGGTATAAAATTTACTTTGATAGTTGCGTCAAAGTGTCTTTTTTTTTTAGTTTGTTTCTCGCTAAATAATTCAAACTCACTAAAGAGGGAGTTGTATAATTGTTCTAACTCATTAAACTTTTTTGCATTTGAAAGAAGTGCTATCTGAGCTTGAAGAATCAAAATTATAAGAGTAGTAAGAGTTTACCTCCATTTCCAACTCTGTGTGCATTGCTCTTTGATGGTGATTTGATTTGTTGATTCTATTTGCAGCAAATTATACCATAAGTGCACGATGTCAAGTTTTATAGTATACTAGTAAGTAAGTACTATCTCCACAGGGATTGTGTATTCCAATTGATCACTATTTATCATAATGAATAATCCTAATTTTATTTGAAAAATCAAGTAATGTGAATTTAACTAAAAGTAGAAATAATTAGACTTTTGAATAAAAGATTTCAAGATAGAAAAGCTCTAGAGGATCGAATTTACTTGTGCTTTTTATCATAGTGCACTTAACTCATAATACATTGATCATTCTAAAGGTTTATAAATAAAAAAATGCTAATTTACTTAATTCCTCTATCAAGTGTTAAGTTAAGTATCAACTCTCTACATTCCAATTTCGATACCCCTATAAAAATCAAAATGTAAAGAATGCATCACACTCTGTGATTCTTTTGAATGATCTCATAAAACCTCGAAGCTCTCCCGAGTTATCTAGCATCCCATTTATGATGCCTAGATCGTATTCAAGATTACATCTTTCGAGTGTCAAATCTCAAGTATGTATTCATTCAATAAATGGATAATAAACTGAAGCATTAAAAGCAAAGCATCACAAATAAACCATTAACAACTCTCAATCATAAAACTCATTAATCATACCATAATGTTAACACAAGATCCATCTCCCCTCTAGAAGGAGTTTAGCTACTCATAGTAAAATGAGAATGCATAAAACATTCATATATCATTAGCGAAATTTGGATTCCAACTTTAATCCAAGTCACAAATGATGAATAAGATGTAAACACCAAAGAAACAAGGATTGAAGTGACACTAAATTCTTCCTGTTGGTGCTTGGCTTAGGTTGCAACTTCAAGCTTCTTCCTCTCCAAAAACCTCTCTAAGAATCTCCAAAAATGTCTCCTAAACTCTCCAAGATAAGATCTAGGGTGACTTCTCTTTGCTTTTATACTTCTTCTCTCATGATTTATCATTTTACAATATTTCCAAGTAATTTTAGAAAATCCATTATTATTCCCAAGCAATCTAAGAAAATTCAAAATCCTATCTCAAGCTTCAGTGTCATGGCATCAAAAATGGATATTTCAGTATCAAAATACACTTTGCCTTGGTTCTAGATGGATGTTGGGGCATCAACCTTGCTAGAAACATCACCTTTCTTTTGGTTTGGAAGGATGCTATGGCACTAAAAAGGGATGTTGCGGCATCAAAATCACTAGACATTGGTATTTTGCCTTAAACTAGATGGATACTATGAAACCAAAAGTGATGTTGTGGCATCAATGTTGTTGGAAAGAGGGTTTCACTAGGGCCTGTATGGATGCTGTGACATCAAAATGTGATGTTGCGCCATCTAATTTGTTGCCTTCAAAATTTCAATGTCGCGCCACCAAAAAGTGATGTTGCGGCATCATGCTGTTGGACTTCAATTTCTCCCATTTGCATCAACTTTTTCACCATTCTAATTTATTCAGTTTGCTCCTTTTCTTCACTAATGTTTTGTGTGCATTTTTCCTCTTTTGTGTAGTCATGTGTCTGCCATCAGATGTAAATATATAAACTATAGATCCACCTAGAAAAACTCAAGAACATATCAAAAGTTAACTAATTCAAATACAATATAAGTGAATATAATTCACTTATCAAATACCCCCAAACTTAGCTTTTGATCATCCTCGAGCAAAACAAAAAGTGACATACTTTTACCAAAAATATAAAATACATCAATCAGGTTCATCATTAAAATACCTCAATAGAGTCAATATGGCCAAGAAGAAAATTTTAGATTATATATATATATATATATATATCTAACATTTCTACTTGACCCTTATCCTCACTACTTTAGATTCCAAGTGCAAGTGCAATAGTGTATCTATTCTTATCTATCTCATTTCATGATTAGTTTTATTCCAAAAAAGTAATGCATATTTAGTGTAAACTCTAAGAACTCACAACTTGAGAAAGGAGACTACAATAGATTAGCATACGATATTTAACCTTATTTATTTCTTCCTTATGCTGCTTTTTTTCTTTTTATGGGTTGTATTACTATCACACTTGTCATAATTGTCTTCTTTTGTATTCTTTGGAGTGTGATCCCCCAATTCTTAGGTTGTATTACTACCACACCCCCCCAAACTTATTTTCTTTCTAGTTCATGAGATGTGATCCCCCCAAGTAAATGATGAATCTAATGTTAGTCTCAAACACTAATAGCAATGAGTTCTTAAGTTCAAACTAAGTCATGCATACTTAGTTGCCTAAACTTTTGCGAAGTACTCAATGGATTTAAAAGAACAGCTATGTGATTGATATATATACTGAATCTAATGCAGTTTAGATATGTGATAATGTCAAACATATAAATAATGATGATATTCATAGTTTTCATCATGGCCATTGTTGTATATCTTTTACATATCATGGGTTTTCTAATATGATCTTGAGCAATGTTCAAAACATATATTATTATTTTTTATTTTTTTCTTCACATATTTTCATAATCAAAGCATAACCAGAATCACACAAAATAACTAAATAGAATTATTGAAGCAAGACACACAAAAACTGAATAAAGCTAAACACACAAACTAGACAACAAACACACAACTAAACATAATCACAAAAAATAACAACTAAATAAAACACTAAACAATTGCATATAACTACCATCCACATGACTACCACTAAAGACATGATTAAAACACATAACCATAGAAAATCTCCCCCAAACTTAAAGCAAGACATTGTCCTCAATGTATGAAAAACATAAAGCACCAAAAACTTCATTAAATGGATTCAATCATCATTGTCAGCATCATCTTCTTCTTTAGTGTTTGCTTCAGTTTCATCTTCAGACTCATCATCAATTGTTTTGTCTGCTTCGCATTCATGTTCATCATCATCCGGTGGGTAGAAAAGAAAAATTGGAGGTGAAACTGGGTTGCTCGATTGAGTGGGCATCTTTGAGGCCAATGCAAAGTGGCACTGCATCAAATGATCATACTATTGATCATGTTTAGCAGCCATATGAGCAATTCATCAAGTAATCTATTGAACTGCATTATGGAAATTGGAAGGTTTAGCCACAGAGCCAATAGATGGTGGGCGAGCTCCTCATCGTGCAGTGCTTATGCTAGGGCCTTGGATAGGATGATCACCATGACTCACCCTCCTGATAATATCTAAGGTAACAACTGACTTGTGGTGCTAAATTTCCTCAGATGGGCTAGTAGCCACTCCTGCCTATAAGCATAGGTCATAAATCAATGAAGGGTGACCAAATCCGCCTAGAGTACCTCTTGCCATGTGTAGTATTGATGCTTCAATGATTCTTCCCACATCAATAAACAAGCTATTTTCTATGGCATCATTGAGTACTGCTCTGTCCTTAGAAACTCCTAAAACATGGTTTGAAGGCAGTAGTTTAACCAAAATGAAATAATGCCAAATCTTTCCGTCTATGTGTAAGCTAGATTGGGGAAAGCTAATCACTCAATTCTTGTATCTTTTCCATTTAGTGTCATGCTTTGTAAGAGATTGAAGTATCTCTTCATAGTCTAGACCATGTTCTTTGAGCCTTGAATAATCATCATTTGGCATATCGAGTAGTTGGAAACTATGATTGATAGTGGTTCAATCAAATGGAACCCATTTGCCCCTTTCTATTGTCTTGTAATTTTTATGCTCCTTAGCCTTAGCATAAAATTCCCTCACAACAGGAATAAGAGAGGTGCTTGGTTGCTTTACAAAGTCACCCCATTGCCTCTATTTCAATCACAGCATAAGCACTTCTCACAGGATTATCAATACCCCTCTATTTGATATACATCTTGTGTACTATGGAATTGTTGTATCTGTCCTCAGCTTCTAGACTTACAAAAGTTGGTTTGAATGGGAGTCCTGATTCGACACTTCTCTTCCTTTTAGATGACCTGAAGGCATGGCTTTCTTTCCTTTTGGAGGCATGGTGAGGTGTGAAAGTGAAAGAATAGAATTCAATGCACAAATGATTCACTAATAGCAAGTAACAGCCCCAAACCTCCAACTGTAACCAATAACTTTCTAATGCATTGGCAACCACCCAATACAAGACTCTCTTCAATGAAGGATGTAGACAAATAATTGGACAAGCACCACTCTAATGGCTTATCACAACCTATCTACCTTTGTTTCCTTGGTGGCATAAACAAACAATACAGTTGAATGTAGAAATGCCCCCCACATTTTCACACAGAAGAGTCCCACTTTTGCTTAGGACTTTTGTCAAACAATTGAGATGTGGCACCAAACTTGATCACACAAAACACACGTGCTTCCCCAATTCACAATGCAATGTCTTCTAGCACAAAAACTCTACACAACAACTGTGAGAAGCATCTCACATAAGATCCGATATCTCTCCCAAGCATTTCATCAAACACTCAAAATGCGCAAGTCTCTTTTCTCTACTAACTACCAAAGAGCCAAAGTCTCTTTTCTTTGGGCAAGAAAACGAGGAAGAAATGAAACTTCTTGAATGGAAATCAAACTTAATTGGAGCCCATTTCTCAAGCTTGCAAGATTGAGAGAAGGTGGAGATTGGTGCTGCCATGGAGACGTTGTGGTGAGTTGAGTTCCAAGAGAGAAGTAGAGGTGTGGTTTAGATTGGTGACGGCAATGGGTTTTTGAGGGTAGAGAAGAAATGGAAGCTAGGTTTTGATGGGAGGATTTGGAATGGATGAAAAAGGGTGTGTTTTTGGCTTGAGGGTTTGAAAGGGAGAAGGAGGAAATGAAACATGAATGGGGGATTTGGCTTGCTGTCGCGGCATCATGGCTATTAAATCTTGGCATTGTTTGCACATGTAAGGACTTGAATGGGAGTGCCACAACATCATGTTTTTATGCCGTAGCATCATAATATGCTATTTTGCCTTTTCCTCTTCATGCTCAACATGGTACTGCAGCATACTTTGCTAATGCCGCACATCAACCATGTTGCTTGCCCATCCTTTTTCGAGGTGTGAATTTGTGCTGCGACATGATGTTTTGATGTTTTAGCATTGCACTCGCTATCTCCCTCCTGCTCGGCCTACTTGAAGTGGTGCTGTGACATCATGTTTGGATGCCACAACATCAAACTTGCTTACTACTTTTTGTTCTCCAGGTTTTAAATGCTACTACGGCATGATGTTTTGATGTCGAAGCATCAACCGTGCTACCTCCTTTGTATTCTCCATGTATGAAGTTGTGCCGCAACATCCTATTTTGATGTCGTAGCATCCAACTCGTTGAGTCTAAGTAGGTTGTTGTGATGAATTGGGATGCCACAACATCCATTTTGTTTGCCATGGCATCATTATGCTAGTTGAGCTTTGTGATTCAAATTCCTTCTTCTCCACATAATGGTTATTTTTGGATGAAAATTTGATATCTTCTTGGTAAAACTGGATTCCAAAGAAATGCCTTAACCTACCAACATAATAATTATTCAAATTAACAACAAAAGTTTGATGTAACTATAAAAAGGAAATTAAAGCTAAATCGACAAAGGAAATTACTAAATTAAATTAACTCAAGGAAATTGAATGAAAACAAAGCCTAAAAGACTTGGGTTGTCTCCCAAGAAGCTCTTGATTTATAGTCTTAGCTCGACTATATTCCTCTTCATTGCTCTTCTTTAAAGCGGGTGACATCACCACTCTAGTTTGCCTCCTTATGCTCAAAGTACTGCTTGACTCTTTGCCCATTCACTCAAAATGTTTGCCCATCTTGAGTTCTTAGTTCCATTACTTCATGAGGAAATAACTTGTCTACGGTGAATGGTCCAAACTAGCTAGACTTTAGTTTTTTAGGGAATAATTTAAGCCAAGAGTTGAAAAGTAGAACTTATTGGCCTGGTTTAAATTCCCTCTACAAAATGAGCTTGTCATGCCACTTCTTAGTTCAGGTTTTCTAGATCCATGCATTCTCATAAGCTTCATTTTTGAATCCCTCCAATTCATTGAGCTAAAATAGCCTCTCCTCCCTTGAAACTTTAGAATTTAGTTTCAACTTTTTCACAGTAAAAAATGCTTTATGTTCTAGCTCAACCAAAAGATGACATGCCTTCCCAAAAACTAATCTATATGGAGACATCCCAATTGGTGTCTTAAAAGTTGTTCTGTAGGCTCATAGTGCATCATTAAGCTTTTTGATTGCATAGATAATACCTGCTTTGAGTAGTTTTAACACCTCAATACATACTACCTCCTTCATTGCTGGGTTGAGTCATCTTTGATTCTCTTTGGAGGGTTTGTAAGAGTCCTCCATCAAAATTTTATGCATATAGATGGTTAGATTTATTCCCTTGATGTCCTTAATCGACTATGCAATAGCTGATTTGTGATTTCTTAACACACGAAGTAGCTTCTCCCCTTCCGAACCTGTCAAAGAAAAAGAGATGATTACTAAGAAGGTTGAATCATTACTGAGAAATGCATATCTGAGGTGATCTGGTAGTTGCTTTAGTTCCAATGCAGCTTTTGCTTATTTCACAATTGGTTCTTCATGCAAAACTTCCACTTCATTGCTGACTTTCTCGTCCAATAATGCTTCCAATTCAAGAATATGATCCATGACTTCCTTAGCACCTGCCATATCTTGAATAACTGAATCTGCAATATAATTTTCCAGTGGATCTTGAATAACCTCATTAGAAAAAATGAAAGTTACACAATCATTCAACACATCAATCGTATTACAAGAATTCTTCTCAACTGGGAAATTCATAGCATGTAAATATTAAAATTTACCTCTTCTTCATTTATCCTCAAGGTTAACTCACCTTGCTAAACATCAATTAATGCTCTTCCAGTTTCTAAGAATGATCTTCCATGAATTATGGGTACTTCATGATCTTCTTCCATGTCTAGCACTACAAAATCAACTGGAAAGATGAATTTATCCACCTTCACTAATACATCTTCTATGATTCCAAAAAGGATAAGTCAAAGACCTATCAGCTAATTGTAATGTGATGGTGGTTGGTTTCACCTCTCCCAATCCAAGTTTGCTGAAAATCTACAAAGGCATTAAGTTAATAGATGCACCTAAATCACATAATGCCTTTTCAAAAGAAGAATTTCCTATAGCATAAGGAATAGTGAAACTCCTTGGATCCTTCAATTTTTGCAAAAGGTTTCTTTACAATATGGTGTTACATTCTTCAGTTAGCTTCACTATCTCGAACCCTTCAAGCTTCCTCTTTTTTGACATTACTTCTTTCATGAATTTGGCATAGTTGGGCATTTGCTCCAAAGCCTCTACAAAAGGAATGTTACTTTGAATTTTCTTAAAGATTTCAAGAAATTTACTAAATTGTTCATCAATTTTCTTCTTTTGAAATCTTTGAGGAAAAGGAAATTGGGGTTTCGAGATTAGAAGATTATCACAGAATGTGATTTTCCCTGGAATCTTTTTTTATTTCTCTTTCTTTATCTCACCTTCATTATCTCTTTGTACTGCATCTTGCTTTACTGCTTCCAGTTGTGGCTGTGTCTCTTCTTCCTTCTTTAGGGATCCTAACAATTTTCCACTTCTTAGAGTCATGGCATTATAGTGATACCTTCGGTTCTTCGCCATATTACTTAGAAAATTACCCCTGTTTGCACTGCTCCAAAAGAACTTGTTATTTGTCCAATCTGAGTCTCCAAAGACTTGATAGAGGCATTGATGTTTCCCACAGTTGTCTCTATGTTGTTAAGCCTTGCTTCATTTTTGGAAAATCTAAGTTGACTCTCACTTAAGTTTAGCTTGTTGTGACTGATGTTGAGGCTAAAATCTAGGAGGATGGTTCAAGTTTCTCCTTGCATTGCCTTAAGGGAGATTATCTTGATTCCTCCAATTTCGAGCGTAATATGGGTTCTGCATGTTGTTCCCACAAAAATTGTTATAACCCTTATTGTTGACAAACTATACTTCTTCTCTAGTTGGATCTGCTGCCATGTATGCTTCAATTGGTAGAGAAGAATGAGATGACTCTCCTACAGTAGATACTCCCTTAGGCGCAGTAACTTGTTCACCATTCTAATTTGTTCAATTTGCTCCTTTTCTTTACTAATGTTTTGTGTGCATTTTTCCTCTTTTGTGTATTCATGTGCCTGCCATCAGATGTAAAATATAAACCATAGATCCCCCTAGAAAAACTCTAGAACATATCTAAAGTTAGCTAATTTATATACAATATAAGTGATTATAATTCACTTATTAGATTTGTTTTTTTTCTGGGCCATGCAGCCTATTCTTGCTAGATATCCAACTTCATTGTCACCTTTCTCACTTGAGCTTATCCTTGATGAGTCTTCATCATTCATGTACATTCCTCTAGCTTGGTTTTGTGAAGTATTTCTTTTTTTTTCTTTTATCTTTCTCATTCATATTTACTTTTTCTTCATTTGGATACTCAGGAGACATGTGTCCAATTCTTCCACATTTATAGCATATGAGGAGATCCTTCCTTCTTTCAATTATTTTATTCTATTGTCTAGGTTGTCTCCTTAAGGTACTGCCTCTGCTGTTTCTTGCAAACTTTTGAAGTTTCGAACCAACATGGACATATCATGTTCAGATTGTGATGCCAGATCACTACTACTCTCTTTGATTACTTTGAGAGTAATGCTTTTCTTTGGTTGTCTGGCTCCTCTCTCTTACTTTTGATCAGCTTGTGTAACATCACCGAGCTGATTAAATCATCCATTAGAAGAGTGTTAAGATCTTTTGTTTCTTCTATTACTATAATCTTCTAGTTCCAGGATTCTAGTAGAGCCTTTAATATCTCTATTACTTGTTCAGAATTTGTGACTTTTTTTCCAATCCTTTCAAAGTGTTAGTAACTTTAGAAAAATGAGCATATAATTCTGATATGCTTTCCCCTTCTTTCATTTTAAAGTTTTATAGTTCTCCTATCAACATATTCCTTCCAGTTCCTTTGATTTGTGAAGATCATATATAAATAATAATTTATCCCAAATATTTTTTGCAATAGTGTATGAGGATACTCTATCAAACTCAAATGAAGATAGTCCACAAAATAAAGAGTTCATAGCCTTTGTATTATTTTGGACTAAGGTGGCTTTCTCTTTAGTCCCTGCATTTACTTCAGTAGTGGGAAAAATGATTCAAATTTTAATGGCCTTCCAAGACTTCATATCATTAGCTATGATGAATTGCTTCATCCTCAACTTCCAGCAAGTGAAGTTGGTTCCATCAAATAGGGGTGGCTGGGTAGACAATTGCCCCTTAGCGAATATTTGTAAAGAGGATAATGGGTTTTTCATTAGATCACCACAAGTGTTTTTGCAGTTTGCTTTGATACCACTTGTTGGTCCCAAAGATTAGACAAAGACCCAACAAGGGAGGGGTGAATTGGGTATTTAAAAAAATTGCTCAACTCCTTTAGGATTAAATATCCCTCTAGCATTTAATCTAATCACTCAATCATATAATGTACAAATAAATAAGACAAGGATTTGTATAGTGGTTTGAGTAAACATTCTACTCCACTCTACTAAGAACACTCTCCTCTTGGTGTCTTGGTTTCGACTATATCCAATAGCAGAAATACAATAGTGCTCCCAACACTTTTCAAGATTTTAGCTCTATGGAGCGTATCTATAATGCTCCCAACACTCTTCTAGATTCCAACTCTAGGGGGCATAAACATAGTGCTCTCAACACTCTTCTAGATTCCGACTCTAAGGGGGCTTAACCACGGTGCTCGATATACTCTTCTAGATTTCTGTTCTAGGTGATATAAGTAGCTCTTGTTCATAGTCAGACAATCACAACTCTTCTTGAGTCTAGTCTCAACCACTAGCTCAAAGAAATTACAATAAATGAATATCAAAAGTTAAAACACAAATATTTCTCAATAAGCACATGGGAAGGTTTCTGAAGATTGAATGTAAAAGTAAATGAATTCTCAAAAGGTGGTTGGGAGCCTTCAAGGAAAGTCAAGGAAGGTTTGAATGCAAAGATCATGACGCTTGAAAGATAGCAAAAAGTTTTGGCTCAGATTAGTAAATGCTCTCAAGAGGATATTCAATATTTCTCTTCAATTCTTAGTTTTTTTTCTTGTTCCAACCAGGCTTCATTTATAACTGCTTTGAATTCCAGTCCTTAATGGTAGGTGAGTTTCTATTAATAATAGAAGACCATTCTGATTAGCACATTTGAATTCTATGAATTTTACTTAGTCCTCTCATCTATTGAAATCCCTGCACTGCTGACCTTAAAGAAGATGATTTCCAAATTCTTAATAAGCATTGGTCGAAGAGTTGCTGCAATGGCTAATTCTTTCATCAATATAGAGAGGGCGTTATTAATGTTGAACTGAGATCAACATTTCATTTTGCTTATTGTTCATCTTCACTTATGACAGACAAAGTACCTATCTAGCTATTCATTAAACAAAGTCTCTTTGTCTTCTGGTTTATCCATGGTAAGTAGCAGACGAATCATGAATTCATAGACGAATCATCTTTCTAGTACTTTGTTTGTTGGGTTATCTTTTGTAAGTAATAGATTGACTATTGGAGTGTAGATGAATTTTCTTCAAGCTTTGTTTATTGGATTGTCTGTTGTAAGTAACAGAAGAACTGTTGGAGCGTAGACGAATTAACCTTTTCTTTGGTGGATTGTCTGATGTAGGTAGTAGATGAATTTAGATGTGCAGACTAACTCCATTGCTTTACCTGATGAACTTCATTGCTCTGCTGGACAACCTTCACTACTCAACTAAACAAACTCCACTTCTCTTCCATTGTTTGTTTTTAATAGATGATCATTAGCTTTGTGAGCTATATGAATGTGGCTCACTTATGTCAGACAAATCACATTGTATGCACATTGTTTTACATTCATCAGATGTAATCTTCTTTTTGATAGACAAATGGAAGCTTGTTGATTCCTTTTCATTTGAGCTTTGTCTATAGTGGTACTTCGTCTTTTACTTCTATACTCACCCAAGCTTTTCAATCTGACAGAGTGATGCTTTGGAATATCTTTTCTGTGCCCACTTTTTTGAGAGGTCTGCAAGTTGTTTCTGCATGCTACATACTTGGCAATCACCATTAGTATATAATCTTTAATTAACTTTTATTTGTCATCAAAACATGCTTTTATACTAACAATTTGGCCCTTCCTAGCTTCCTACTCTACTTCTCTGAGTCAGTCTTCTCTATTGATCTCAAGTTCCACTAACACCTTGATCATTCTAATTAAATGTACATTGGTTTGTCTAAGCTCACCAACTAACTCTTACACTTTAGCAAGTCCTTGTACTTGCTTTTCTCAATACACAAACAACAAGCATCCTACTTGCTTTAATAGATACTAAAAGGAAATGTATAGATTATTGCCTCTTACTCAGGCAGATTTGTCCAAAAATTAAAAGTTCAAATAAATGAATAAAGTATGCAATAAGGACAAATGTATCAAACTCTTATAGTAGATCTAAAACCATTTTGTCACACCCCACCTAGGGGCTTATGAATTTTCATAATAAACTATAATTCTCTCATTTTTTAAGAGAAATATTTTGCAAAAAATTTGGCAAAGGATACCCTAAAATATAAGTATCTAAACTTGTGCATTTGTTAATCATATAAAATCATAATTTTAATGACTATGAATTCCTAACATAAACTAGAAGACACACCCATAGCTGCCCAAGATCGTAGTCACATCATGAAGCAATGAACATAACTAGAATAAGACTTAATTCATCCATAATATCACACACATTTATCACTATGACATGCTAATACATTTTATTAGACATCATTTGAAATCTATTAATTACAATTATACATGCACATATGGGATTCCAATTCCAATTTCTCACATCAACATCAATAAACTCCTCTAATCTTGCCCACCAACATCAATAAATGATTTGAGTTTTTACTTATGGATTAATTCTATATGAATTAGTACTGATTCTGTTTGCTCTTTTGAAGAATTTTTGAGTGTAGAAAGTTTTTCTATTTTTCTACTGACGTGCTTCTGTAATTCTAAGAAAACTTATGTTTGTCTTCTAATGTGTGATTTTGCTACATCGTGATTCTGAGGATGTTCTGATCTACTTCTGGTGTGGTTCTAAGTTATTTCTGGTAACTTTTGAGTACTTGACTTTTGTATTTTATTTCTGATGTCATTTCGAAGTACTTTTGATGAGGTCTTGATTTGATTCTTGATTTCTTCTTAACTTTTGACTTTCATGCCAAGTCTCTAAATAGATTTTGAATTACTTCTTAGTGATTTTTGAATGACCTTTTATTTGAGCATTCATTTTGAATATCTTACTTTGAAGGGTTAATGTAATAATTTTATAATTAATACCTTTTATTGCTATTAGTTACTCTCCTTAATCTATTTTGATGTTTAATGTTGCATCACTTGGAAAGTAATCTGTTAGTACCTTAATTCTTCACTCATTTGTTTATTCATCATCAAAACTAAATCATTTATTCTCATTCATCATCAAAATCAAGCTTAGTAATGGGGTTAGACTTAACATTCTCCTTATTTTGAATGATGTCAAGTGATTAACTTTTCATAAAAAATTTAGAATATGTAGTGTATGCAATGTGTTTCTATTTCCCCCTGCATGGGTAATCTCCCCCTGAATATATGTACCCTGAGTGTACTTAGTTATAAACATTTTATTTTTCTCATTTCTCTTTTCTCTTATTTTTCTCCCCCTTTTATCATAATAAAAAAGAATGAAGCAAAAGAGAATAAGAAAAAGATTGCTTCAAAATAACAAAACATGTGTATACATTAAAGTGATAGTTAAATTACATAGAAAGAGTAATTAAGATAGATGAGAATAAAATAAGATAAATCATGGCAAATTGAGATACAACAAAAAAACATAGCACAAAAAGGTAATAGCACATGAAAAAATAAATTTAGCTAGAAAAGGAAGATGTGAGTTAAATATAACAATAAGTTAAGTTCTTAGTTTTCTAGTGTAGGTTGGAGGAAAGAAGCTGGGGTCTTCTGAAGAAGGAGGAGTTGTGGTTGTGGAGGTAGGTTTTTGAGTGGTTTGTTTGGAATATGACCTAGGTTTTGATACAACCTTTATACTTCTAAGAGGAGGAGGTGAGGGAACAAAAATGGGATCTTGGGGAGTGGTAGTGGGTGGTTCTTGGGTTAAGAAGGGGCTTTCATAGGTTGAAACATAAATATATTAATATAGTTTTTAAAGGTGGGGTCTAAGAGTTTGGGAAAAAGAGGGGATTACTTCTTAAGAATGACTTCAGTGTTGGCATTCATTGTAGCCATATATTCTTCATAATACAAAGTATATCGAGGAGGAAAAGCCTTTTTATTAACTTTTGGAGGTGGAATTCTAGGTTTCCTCTTTGGTTTTGTTTGAATAGTTTGTTCTATGGGAATAGAAGGTGGTTTTCTAGATGTTTTTGGTTTAGGAACTGGTTTTGGAGAAGGTGAGGTTGTTGGTTTTGTAGTTGTTCTTGGAGAAGGTGATGTTTTTGCTTTTCTTGAGGGGGCTAGTTTGGAATAACTCACCCATATTTGTGAAGGAGTGATAAATTAGAAAGCTTTGGATAAGGAAGAGGAAAATTATCAACAATGGCTTGCATATTAGCTTCAGAGTGGAATGAAAACTCTTTCTCAATTATGAAAGTGATATTGAGAGGTCCTGACAAGAACAGAAATATTGTTCTAGGAGGCCTTGAAAAGCTGGAAGCATCTATAGAAGTTTCTTAGTATATGCATCTTGGAATGATTCAAATTGAGGGATGCTAATTTTATGGCCTATGGGTGTGAGAGGAGGATCAGGGATCAATTGAATTCTCGAGAGAGCAATCTGATCAGTGATCTGTGGAAAGGAAAGTGTTGAATGATGGATGATGAGGTTGTGTGATAGAAACATTTTGGAGATCATAGAGTTGATATCTGATTGAGCTTTGAATTTGGAATATGTGAGTTTGATTGGATGAAAAATACGAAGAAGAATATCACAATTCTCATCAACTGGTTTTGGAGAATGTGAAGGAGTTGGTGCTCTCTTCCTTAGATGTGGAGAAAGTTCATCAATTCAAGTTGGCATAATTTCTCCTGACAGAATGAGATCTTAATAAGACTAGTCTAGATAGATTGATGGTCCCATAGGAAGTAAATAAAATCTAGGAGGTGGTACCATGGTGGGATACTTTCCATACCAAACAATAGCTCTACAAAGATTGAAAAGATTATTTTCTAGTAGATTGGGTAATGGTTCAATGGGTATGAATTTTGGGAAGACTGAAGAGGGTTGTATTTGTGTGAAAGTTTGAATGATAGGTTCAGATTGTTCAGCCTGAGGCTGGACAACTTCTGGAGCAATAGTGTGTGCATGTGAAATGGAAGATGATAAATGTGTAGAAAAATGGGTGAAGGGGATTTGTAATGTTTTTTGTGAGAGAATTGGTAGGATGGTTAATGTTGGGTTTGAGGCTGGGTTTTGATAGCTTTAGTTTGAGCACTCAATGTATCTAGCTTGTGAGCCAATCATTCCCAAATTGAGTTCATCTTTTGGTTGAGATTTGAGTTTTGGGTTTCAAGGTTAGTTATCCTTGTGAGGATGGGTAGTAGGTGGGTTGAAAGAATAGTGTCAAGGTTTTGTGGAATTGAGTAGGTGGGTTGTTGAGGTTGAGGAATGGAAGACTGTTGTTGAGTTTGGGTAGGTCTTGAGGGTACTACTGCTATAATTTCCTCTCTATCCTTTTGTTCCATCTCTTCTTCATTTCTTCCTATGGCTTATTCTCTTATGTTTGTTGCTTTTACCATAGTCTTTTGCCTATCTCTTCTTTCTTCTTTAGTTCTCTTCTCTTTATTTGTTCTTCTTTTCTTGGCTTCTGAGAAATCGAACCTTGTGAAGTTGATTTGAAGCCAATTCTCAAAATTTCTCTATTTATTGTTTCTCTTACCATGAATTCTTCTTTATCTTCTTGGGAGAGATCAATTTTGGCTATCCTGATAAATTTGCTCATTATTATCTCATAAGGAAGATAATACTTAGTAGATGTCTTCAACAAGTATAGTTAATTAGCAATTATGTGAGTAAGATCTATTCTCTTCCTGTGCTTCATAACCCATAAGATCTTGGCTTCCTTCTCAAAATTTTGATATATGCCTCCTGATTTAGGTATATGTTGTCAAAGATCAACATATGAGCCAGCTTAAGATCTAAATTCAGATGGCTGACATGTAAGTAAGTTACATTTTCTTTAATTTCTACTCTAGCCAGATCTGAAAATAGCCTAGTTCTATCAGATGGCTAATCTATTTCTTGTTATTCTATCTCAACAATTTTGAATGCATTTCTTATATCCTCTGGAGATAGATTTACTTTTATCTTCTAATCCATGATTTTTTGGTGTTATAGTTAAAGTTAGTGGCCAGAGCTTGAATCATTCTAGTGTAGGATGTATCCTTACAACTCATGAAAATTTCCCCACCTTGGAACTTAATCCAATTTGTCACCTCTAGATTTGGGCTATTTTCTTCGCACATTTCAAAATCTAGACTCTTCCTTTCAAAATATTTCTTCCTTCAAAATACTTAATAAACTCACTGTGAGCTGAAGAGTTATTAATGAAGATTACCTTTATAATATAATCTTTTGTTCTTCTTCTTTTCCTTAGAGTCTCTTCTTTTGAACTCTCTATTCTCCTTATCTCAAAATCTTAAGATGAGATTTCAACTCATTTGCTTGCCCTCTTTGTCCTTATCATTTGAAGTAGCTTGAAGAATTTTTAGCTTAGGATTTTGAAGGAGAAGGTTTTCATAGATTCTAGGGATCACAAATCTTTATGGATGAATCAAAATGAGAGCAATTTGGAGGAGGGAAAATGTAGATGGTGGGGAAATTTGAATCACTTTTTTTTAAAGAAGGGGCTTAGAGATAGGAAACAAGTGTGCAGAGTTTCTAACACTAAGGTTTTTGTAGTGGACAGAACTTCTAATACACCATATTAGAGATTCTGTGCCGATCAAAAGTTAATCAGAACTTCTATGTTAATAAGCTCAGAAATTATGAGGGATATGTGTAAAAGGAATTTTTAAAGCAGACGTTCTAGGGCAATCAGGCTTGTGAGTCATATGTTCTAAGCGAGTATCACAAAACTTCTATGATGAGTGATAATCATTCTGAGATTATATCAGAACTTCTGTATTACTTGTGAAGGATTCTGAATGCTCTATTAGAATTTCTAAATCATTCCTGATGTATTCTTAATGACATGTCAAAGTTTCTGAGTCATTTCTAACGCATTCTAAATGTTGTTTCATAATTTTTGACTACTTTTGAAGCCATGTAATTAAAATTTATTAATGATCTTAGTCATCTTAATGTGATCAATAACATTATATTAGGGTAAAATCATGTAATATGCATTTCATGCACATAGATCTAATACACCAAATTCTCTTCTAATTTTATAGAATCTATCATTTGGAAGTGGTTTTGTAAAAATGTCTCCTAACTGACTTTCAATTGATACATATTCCAAACAGATATCATGGTTTTGTACGTGATCTCTAAAGAAGTGATGCTTGACTTCTATGTGTTTAGTTCAAGAATGCAACACTGAATTTTTTGTCAGATTTATTATACTAGTATTGTCACATCTGATAGGAGTATCAACATATTTTAAATTATAATCATTTAGCTGTTGTTTCATACATAAATTTTTTTCACAATAATTACCTATAACTACATATTCAGCTCTAGCAATTGATAAAGCAACAAATGTTTGTTTCTTAAAGAACCATGATATGATCATGCTTCCAAGAAACTAACATAATCTTAAGATACTCTTCTTAACTACCTTGTATCCTACAAATCTGAGTCAGAGTACCCAACTAATTCAAAGTATTAACCTTTTGAATACCATAGGCTAAGATTTAGAGTATCTAAAAGGTATCTAAATATTCTTTTAATAGTAACTAGATGTGATTCTTTAGGATCTAACTGGAATCATGCACACATGCAAACACTAAACATGATATCTGATCTACTTACAATTAAATATTAAAGAGATCCTATCATGCTTCTATAAAGTTTTTGACAAATAGATTTACCTTTTTCACCTTTATTTATTTTATTAGATGTACTCATTGGTGCGGCTAATGTTTTCTTTCCTCTAAATTAAATTTCTTAAGTAGTTATTTAGTTTATTTTGCTTGATGGATAAAGATTCCTTCCTTCATCTATTTTACTCGAAGTCCCAGAAAGAAGTTCTTCTCACCCATTAAACTCATCTTAAATTCTTCTTACATTACTTTAGAAAAATCTTGACATCATTTAATGTTCACCAAATATAATATCATCCACATAGATTTAAACAATTAGCATGTTACTTTTGTCATACTTAGTAAAGAATGTAGTTTCTACTTTACCTTTAGTAAATCTTTTTTCTATTAAGAATTTACTTAATCTCTCATACCATGATCTTGAAGTCATAAAGAGCTTTCTTGAGTTTGAAAACATGTTTTGGATCATAAGGATCTTCAAACTTAGGAGGTTCTTCTGCATAAACCTCTTTATTAATGAAACTATTTAGAAATGCACTTTTAACATCGATTTGATAAAGTTTGAAATTTATAAAAGATGCAAATGCTAGTAACATTCTAATAAATTCAACTCTTGAAACAAGAGCATATGATCCTTCGAAGTCTATTCCTTTCTCTTAACAATATCCTTTTGTGACTAATCTTGCTTTATTTTTTACTACTATACCTGATTCATCTAATTTGTTCCTAAAGACTCATTTAGTTCCTACAACAGATTGATGGTTGGGTCTTGGAACATGCGTCTAGACATTATTACTTTTGAATTGATCCAGTTCTTCTTACATAGTTATAATCTAGTTTTCATCTTCTAAAGCTTGATCTATGCAAGTTAGTTTTAGTTGAGAAATGAGGGTAAAATTACCGCATATTTGATGATATGAAGATTTAGTTCTCACTCTATCATAAGTATCACCAATTACATGGTTTTCAGGAAGATCATGCATGAATCTCCAATCTTTGAGAAGGGAATTGTTACCTTCATTATTTTCCTCATTGATGGATGGTCCATTATCTATTTCTTCTTCATCTTTCTGTGTTTTTGATTGTGACGAACCTTTGTCTTCATCTTGTATATTTAATTTCTCTATAGATGTTGTGAGTTCTCCTATATCATCATCAAAATCGCTTATCTTTCTGGAGGGATTAGTACTTTCATCAAATTTTATATGAATGGACTCCTCTATAGTTTTATTTTTTAGATTGTAGACTCTTAATGCCATGTTATCAATGGAATAACTAAGGAAAATGCCTTCATCGGATTTGCTGTCGAATTTGCCATAATTTTCCTTCCCATTCTTAAGAATAAAAAATTTTAAACTAAAAGTGTGGAAATAAGAAATGTTTGGTTTTCTGCCATAAGTTAATTCAAATGGAATTTTGTTGAGTATAGATATAACAAAAATTCTGTTAATCATGTAGCATGAGGTATTCATTGCTTCAACCCAAAAATATTGAAGTAAGTTATATTCACTCAACATTGCCCTTGCCATTTCTTTCAAGGATCTATTTTTCCTTCAACTACTCTATTTTGCTAAGGTGTTCTTGGTGTAGAGAATATGTGCAAAATTCTGTTGCTTTAACAAGAAGCAGTGAATTTTGGGTTTTTAAATTCTCCACCATGATCACTTTCTTATGGCTACTATATGAGAATCTTGTTCATTCTGTACACACTTGATAAATGTTTCAAAGAATGAAAATGTTTCATCTGTGGATGTGAGAAACATTATCTAGGTGAATCTAGAATAGTCATCCACAATGACATATACATAATATTTCCCTCCAAAACTTCTAGTTCTTGTTGGTCCAATAAGATTTATATGTAGCAATTGAAGTGGTTTAGTTGTGTATACTTCTTTGTTACATTTGAATAATTCTCTAACTTGCTTTCCTTTTAAGCAAGCTTCATACAATTCATTTTGGTCAACTTTAAATTTGGGTAAGCCAATAACAAGATCTTTGTTGTATAGTTTTTCAATCATGAACTTCTTGGCATGTCCTAGTCTTCTATGTTACAATAAATATTCTTTATTATTCACAACAAGACATTTGACTTGGATATCACTCAAACCTACTAAATGCACATTTTTTCATCTTTTACCAAGTACTATGACTGAATTTGAACTATCTACAAAACATATATGTGATTCAAATATTACCTTGTAACCATTATCACAAGATTAACTAACACTTAAAAGATTGTATTTTAATCATTTTACTAGTAAAACATTTGAAACAGTAATAGAGGAAGTTGGCTAATCTTACCAATCCCAACCACTCTAACTTTTCCATTATTTTCAAAGGTAACTAGTCCTTTGTTTTTAGCTTTTAATTTTGTGAACAACTCCTTCTCCCATGTCATGTGTTTTGAGCAACCACTATAAATATACCATTTGCTACTCCTTGTGGCTCTCAAGCACACCTGTAATAAGGTCAAGCTACAATTTTTGGTACCCATTTAGGAATGAGTCCAAGTGGGTTAATACCAAAATATTTTGACACCCGTTGCTTTTTAGATGCTACTAATTTACTATTTATAAATATTGATATATTTATTATGTTAGTAAAAGTTTTTGTTACCCAAATCAGGTTTTGTTGGGTTGTAATTTTCTTCCATGATTGCTACTTTTCTTTCTTTTGTTTTCTCCACTTTTCTTCTTTGCCTTTAGTTTAAATAATGTAGAAGTCATTGTTTTTATAAGGGCATGATTTTCTACTTTTGTTTGCTCAAGTTCTATGTTATGGTTTTGGTTAGTTTCAAGCTAAGTGTTTTCTTGTCTTAACTTAGAATATTCATAGATTGTTCTTTCTAGTTCTCTTATTGTTTCTTTGTGTTTAGCTTTTAAAGTCTTAAAATCTGAATATAACTCATCTAATAATTCATTTAAATCAAAAGTTTCAATTTTTGAATTTACCTCATCTTCATGGATGGCCATGAAGCTTATTCCTGTATGATACTCCTTCTGATTTCTTTCTTTGGAGCTGAGTGAACTAAATTGAGCTTTATTTTCTTTTTTTGTTTTATTCAAGCTTTCTTGCATCATATTCTCTAGCATTTCCCATGCAGTCATCGCTTTCTTCATCATTTTAAATTTCCTATTGTTAAAAATATTATTTTTATCAAAGTAGGAATTATACCTTTTCTTCTTTTCTTCTTGCTTTTTGTTTGGTTTTGGATAGTCAAATCTCATGTGCCTAGACTTATTGCAATTGTAATATATTGGAATCTCCTTTTTCTTTTCCTTGCTCGTGTTATTGTTTTTGGAATTGTTTTTAAATTTCTTCTTTCTAATCATATTTTTGAATCTTTTGGTTATCATTACCATAGCCTCATCATCTTCATTCACTAAGGCTTCTTCTGAAGATTCTTCATTTTTTGAATCAGCTTGTAATGCAATCTTCTTGCCTTTGAATTCATCTGGAACCTCTTGCTTCATTTAGACTTTATGGGTTATAAGTGATCCCATGAGTTCTTCCCATGAGTTCTTCCACTATCATTTTATCCAAATCTTTTGCTTCCTGGATAACAGTCACTTTGGGCATCCCAAATCTAGGTAGAGATCTTAAGATCTTCTTAACCAACTTGGCTTCCTCATATTTCTCTCCCAAGCTTTTTAGTCTATTGGTGATTTTTTAAAACCTTCCAAACATTTCAAAGATGGTTTCTAATTCTTTCATGGAAAAAGCTTCATATTTTTGCACTAAAATATTAATCTTAGTTTCTTTTACTTGATTTGTACCTTCATATGCTACCTAAAGTTTATCCTAGATTTCCTTAGTTGAGTCATAGGTGGATATGTTTTCAAATTCAGATGAAGATAGTGCACAGTAGAGACAATTCTTTGCCTCAGCATCATATTCTACTGTTTGAATATCTTCTGGTGTATATTTATCTTCTATGTTTATAACATTCTTTCCATTCTCAACTACAAGCCACAAATAGTAATCTGTGATGATCAAGAAATTTTGTATCCTCATCTTCCAATACCCATAATTGTTTCAATCCAAAAGTGGAGGTCTAGAAGTGGATTGCCCGTCATTAGATATGTTGTAGAACATATTAGCCATTTGAATCTCTTCACAAGTTAATATACTAGTAATTGAAGATTAATTAATGAAGTCTACTTTGATACCACTTGTTGGTCCTTAACTGGATGGTAGCTCAAGAGGGGGGCTGAATTGAGCTTTCAAAAATTTTGGTAAATAACTTGAGAGATATGCTTAAGATAAAAGAAACAACAGATACACACAATATTTTTATAGTGGTTTGGTCCTTGCTAGGTTCCTACTCCACTTCTCTGAGTCACTCTCCTTTACTGAACTCAAGTTATACTAAAACACTTTTAGTTTCACAAGTTCACCAACAATGTACTGGTTTTCAAAGCTCAACAAAAACTTTTACACGTTGGTTCCCAAGCTCACCAACTCGTATACATTGGTTTCTAAGCTTACCCACTAACTTACTAGTTTTTTAAAGCTAACTAGAAACTTTTACAAACTATTGATTTCACAGAGCTTACCAACTAACTCACTTATTTTTTTGAATGGAATGTACAATATAATGGCTCTTACTTAGGAAGATACATATGAAAATTAAAACTCAATTAATTGAACAAAGTATGCAATAAGACTAGATTCAAATTCCTTTTAAAATTGACACAGATCTTACTTTGAAAGCTTTGATGGTATTGTTGTCGTTAGGGTTGAATGATGGAAGATCATGAATGCTCTTCTTGAATTAGATGATTTTTAGTGTGTTCTCTTACTTATTCAAGTGTTACCTTAATCATCTTTATATAGGCTTTGAAAAGATTTAGCTATTGCAATCTTTGGCATCATTTTCAAATTAGTTAGGTAGGGTTGATAACGACTTTTGCATTTTGTCAAGGTTCAGAAGTTATGAGTTACGTACTTAGAACTTCTGTCATTCAATTCATAGTTTAACAGAACTTCTAAAGTAGTTTTTCAGAATTTCTGTGATAAGTAAATTTTTTTTAGTATCCTCTTTAGATTTTTTATGCATTATTTTATCCTTCAATGGTCATATTTTAAGCTTTAAATAACTTCTAATTTACCTATAAAGCTTAAATTTTGCTTCTATTATTCTTCATTGACTCATGACTTCTTAAAAATGCCTTTGAGAATGATTTTGAGTTTCTTCTCAGTTGCTTCTGTATAGTGTGTCAACATTTTGAGTTGCTTTTGAGTAATGTGTTAGCATTTTGAGTTGCTTCTGTAATGCCAAAGTTTCTTCTAGCATAATTTTGTATGCCTTCATATCTCTTATGAGATACTTCTGAATATTGAATGATACTTTCGAGGGTCAATATTACTTTTGAAGTTTCTCTATCTTGTTTCTAAAGATCTTCTGAGAAGGTTCTGATTTGAGTTTTTACTTCTGGATTAATTTTGCATGCTTTAGTATTGCTTTTGTTTGTTATTCTAAAGAATTTTTCAGTGCAGAAATCTTTTGACGTGCATCTGTAATTCTGAGAAGTTTTTTGTTTGTCTTATGATGTGCGATTTTGCTACATCTTGATTCTGAGGAGGTTCTAATATTCTTTTGGCATGGTTTTGAGTTGTGTCTGGTAACTTTTGATTACTTCAGATTTTTGTATTTTGGTTTTGATGGCATTTTGAAGTACTTCTAATGACGTTCTAATTTGATTCTTGATTTCTTCTTAACTTCTAACTTTCATGACAAGTCTCTAAACAAAATCTGAATTAATTCTTAGTGATTTTTTAATGATCTTTTATTTGAGCATTCCTTTAGAATATCTTCCTTTGAAGGGTTAATGTAATAATTTTATAATTAACATCTTTTATTGCTATTATTTACTCTCCTTAATTTTTTTTAATAGTTAATGTTGCATCACTTGGAAAGTAATCTGTTAGTACCTTAATTCTTCATGCATTTGTTTGTTCATCATCAAAACTAAATTGTTTATTTTCATTCATCATCAAAATCAAGCTTAGTCAAGGAGTTAGGCTTAACAAGAACTTCTTCCTATGCCCTGGGTCAATGTCTCTAGTAAGCCTCATTTCCCGTAGTTTAGTTTGTTCTTCTTCCTCCCTTTCAACTATACAATCATGCTCCAAAATATCCTCATATTTGGTTAACATTAATAGACCTATCTCCTTCTGAATTGTCAATCTCATCCCTTCTTGAAATTTTTAGGCTGTTTCCAAAGAATCTATCCATGCACATGGCAAAAATCTTTCCAACGATCTAAATTGCTCGTCATATTATTCCACAGTTCTCTTACCTTGTATCAAGGTCATAAATTTTGTGGCTTGCCTAGCCCTTTCATTGGTTGGTACATATCGGCGGACTATCATCTCTTTAAACTTGGCCCAAGACAATCCTGCTCCATCCTCGAGGACAGTCAAACTCTCCATGTTCTACCATCATTCAGCATCGCCTTCTAGTTCATAGACTGCATAAAGGACTTTATATTCCTTAGTCCATCGCATATATTTGAAGACTTTCTCCATTTTGGAGATCCATTCATCATAATTCTATAGTCCTTTTATCGTTTAAACATTGGAGGCTTCATGTTGTGGAAAGCTTTCATATTTAATTCCATCCCAAGTTGTTCTTGGTATGTTTGCCCAATTTTTGCTACTTATTCTCTCATATTCTATGTTATCACTAGTTTTGTCAACCAAGTTGGCTCCCTTGCTGACCTTCATTATGCTTGTAACAATTTTTGGAGCATTGGTGTGATCATTACCATGAAATTTCTTAGTTCTAGCTCCACCTCTGGCATTAATGAGGCAGTTCTACTAGGCTCGGACATTTCCGGCCTATTTGTTTCAATGGCAGCTAGCCCCACATTCTCTGGCTCAATGACCAATTCATCATCTATGTCATTCAGTGTTTTCTTGAGTCGCCACCTTGTTCAAGTTGTTCCTTTTCCCTTGGGGGTTTTGGCTAAGCCTCTCTGATAATAATCCCGTAGCTTGAGTACAAACAAGTTGCCTTTGAGGCACTTCTTCCACCATAGGGGCTTTTCCTTTGTCTATTCTTTTTCTCAGTGTCATACTGCATAGTTTATCTTTACAGAATCATATAATCATATATGGATATAAAATCAACTAACTCCACACATTAATTAAGGCTTCCAATATCATTGTCTAAATAAACATTTCCCCATATTTCTATGAATTCGCTAATTCATACTAAGCATGTTATTACTTAGTTGATCTGACAACCCTTAACGATCATAATTTTGGGACTTTCTCAATCACCATTCCAGGTATCAGGCAACCATTTCGCTCTGATACCACTCTATAACGCCCTACCTTTTAGGCATTACTTTAGGTTAGTATCGCAAGGAACTCTAGAATAGTCTCCCTTGTACTATCCATCTCTAACTTGTACAATCCATCATCTTGTATAATCATGCATATCAAAATCCCACAAACTAAACATCATACACCCACAACAGCCCAAAATCGACAATTGCATTGTGATGGAGGTAGTCAGGTAGATTTCATACCTATTTATATCATGACATGCCAGCCAAATATAATTTATACATACTTATATACAACACACACCTAAATTTAGAATTTATAATTTACATACATGACTCATAGCCTATCCCGATCTTGAGCCTTAACCCCACGTTGAGCTCCATCTTTAGGCCTATCAACTAAAAACTAAAATAATTAAAACAAGGTGAGTCGGGGGCAACCCAGGAAGCAAATATACGATCGAGCAATAATTAACCAAAAAACTTACAATCACAATTATATCACATGCTCATATCAATCTGTAATATACTGTCTCATAATAGTGCATAAATGATTCATTAGTACAATGCTTCAATGGCTATTAATTAGACCACATAGTCTTGTAATTTTTCTGGCTTGTCCTTAGCTTGCTCTTAACATGCCACTGTCATCCTATTCTTCTCATCTTATTTTACTCTCAACTATTCATATCCATCTCATAAATCAAGCCATATAGGGTTCCATGCCAATCAGGCATATTCATATCTAGCCATACGGCCCACCACACCAACAAGGTGTATCATAATCAACTATACAGGCCACTACACCAATTAGGTGTATAACATCCGACCATACTGGCCAATATGCCAACTAGGCCTCTCAATATTTGGCTATACAAGTCACCACACAAACTAGGCGTATCACATCCATCTATACAAGCCACTGCACCAACTAGGCATCTCAATGTCCAGTTTATACAAGCCATCATGCCAACAAGGCATATCACATCCAGTTATACAAGCCAACACACTAACTAGGCATCTCAATATCCAGTTACACAAGCCACTATGCCAACTTGGCAGGTCACATTTGGCAATATAAGCCACCATGCTAGCTAGGTGTCTCAATATCTGGCTATACAAACCACTATGCTATTAGGCATCTCAATATCCCACCATGCGATTCCAAAAATTATATTTTACAAGGACCAAACACCTATCATTTTACGATTTTTAACATCTCATTTTCATGGCTTCAAAACCTTCAAACATTGCCCCAAATCTTTAAGGAAAGGCCTCATCAATCCCCTCAAACAATTGCATCTTTTAAAAATAAAATAAAATAAAAATTTCTGTTCTAGTGTCATGGCGCCAAAATCCCCTAGTCATGCATCCCTTGTCCTTTAAGCAATGGTACTGCGGCACTAAAACCCGCTGCCCCCAATTGCTTCCTATTTCTTTCTCCTATTTATCCTTTCTTTTCCTCCTTTATTCACTAAGTCTAAATAAGGTATTTGACCTCCATTGTATCCTTTTAATATGCCATTATCACTAACTATAGATACGCATTTACATTCTTTTTTCATAATTTATGCACTACATTAACCTAATCTAAACATGACATGCTATATTATGAACATACCAAACTTGTTCTACAATGTTAACAATAATTGGATAGCATTTGGTTTCAATAAAACCATTTTTGAAAATTTTAATTTTCTTATTTCCCAACTTTACACCACATAATCCATATTCTTTAAAACATGATTAAGGCATGATACTGCAATCCATAGTAGAATTCATCATATAGTGCCCAGAGTACATTTTTATGAAATTGTAACTAAAGTTATGATAACAAAATTAAACCTAATTACCTTTATATTGATAACCACTCCTTTTGTAACCTTTAACTCTAGAATACTTAATCCAATGCAGTGATCCTCAAACCCTATATGTAGAATACAAGTGCTATAAGCATTTGCATCCTGTTAAACTTTCAAAACAACATTAACTTCAACCTTAGCTCAAGTTCCTCAATCAACCCTTTCAAAGGTTACCTAATTACTCTATTTAAATCTTGATTAAGGGACCATTAATGGTTCCATCACAAGGGTTAATCACGCTGCATCCTTCTTAATGTCATTTCATCGAATATGTGATATGCAACTTTTAAATTTCATATTTCTAGCCACATACATTATGGGGTTTCTTTTCTAAATGAAAAATAAGCATGTTTCAACGTGAATTCTATCGCAATTAATGATCAAAACATTGAAATCATGGCCAAATCTACATTTTCCCAATTTTCCAACCTAACAATTCCCAATTTCATATAAATTTCCCCCCATAAGTAAAAATTAAGAAGAATCAGCTAGTAAAAATTGTTAATTAATAGAAGAATTCACTCACCTCCTAATTTACTTCAATCAAATTCTACATAACTTGATCTGATGTGAATTCCTCAATTTTGCTTCCATTTTCCACTGCTCAAACTAGTAAATTAGGCATTTTCCTCATTTCATACCATCATAGCACACTTTACCGTCAATTCCCCTAGCTCAAATTGTCAAAATCAATAAGAACATGGAATTTCCCAAGCATGGGGGATGTGGGGGAGAGCTGAAAACGTGGAAATGGGTTTGGAGTAGCTAGTGGAGCATTTTATCTTGCTCCACTTGCGATGCTCCAGCGATGTACAGAAGTACATGCACATGTGACCCAATTTGCCCCACTTTTTGCATCTTTTTCAACATAATTTTGTCCAATAAAATGCATATCATTAGTCATGATTTTCATAATTCTATCAATTTATGTTATTAATTTCTAAAAAAATTTTCAATAAACATTCATGCACCATGCATTTTCAACTAACAAAACAAATTTACCAATACCTTAAAATTTTGGGGCGTCATAGACACTTATACAATTTGTTAATTTAGGGTACATGCTCCTGATGCACATACTATTATAATAACCTCATATCCATCCTCTCATATCCTTACTTTCAAGGTGCAATTGTCCAAGCCTATTAGTCATATTCATATAATTTAAATCCAAACTCATACATAACCTTTAATCCCTACACCGGGATGTACCTTTCCATATCCATGCCATCCCCACATCAAGATGTACCTACCCATGCCCTTAAGAAATTTTTTTCCATAATCAGCCTTACTATGAAGGCATATCATTCTCTTATCATGACAATGACAAGTTTCATCACGTCTTGCCTTATTACCAAGGCGTCCATAGTCACATATCATCATCATTTTTCAAACATAAGTTTAATAGCTTTCATTATCTACATATATACACATTTACTATTCCATAGCTTTTATTATTTGTAGCTTATCACTTTTGTTTTCTCTTTGATGTGTAACAAGTTTATTCCTAGAATCCCGGCTACGAATGTTGCCAGATCCATGATAGCATTATTATTGTTATCTATGGTAGCTTGCCTTCACTGCAATGCACAAATTTTAGGTTTTAGCATCCACATCTACTAAGAAATTCAAGTTTTGCCATTATAAGGCCTCATTACTTAATTTCATACATTATAAGTTCATGTCTTATACATTTCATATGAATCAATTTTAAAATTTGTACTCTTTCATGTATCATGTATTTCACAATGATCGCACTTATCATATTATCAAGATGTCCGGACCATCCCAAGCAATCATGCCATTAGATATACAATTCTAGGATAAATTACAACTCATGACGATACCATGCAATCAACATATTCAGGATGTACATGCTCTTATAATACAATCTTCTATTTAGCCTCACACACTAATATACGGGTTGCACATATCTAAAAGCAACATTCCTCTTTCATTCACACATCACTATTGTGTTCTTGCTGAGAATAGCATTATCATGTCAATTCACAAATACCATGGTCAAATCCATCGTATTTTAAATTTCAAGACAATGCAATATGTATCCATGCCCCTAATCCATATATCCTCATTACTAGCTCAATATTCACCATGACTAGACATCTTCTTCCCATTACATTGTCATTAACAAATCATCCTCACTAAGATAGATTTGTCATCCACATATTTACAATTAGAACTCACTAAGGATAACAACATCCTTACAATAGTCTTTTAAAAACATTCTCCCATGTTCTTATGGCTTCACCAACTTGTATTAGGCATGTCATTTCCTCTTTTCTTCAAGTAGCCATTACCATCATGATTTTGGGACATATCACATACCATAATATCCTAGTATTAGAGAATCTGATCTCTAATACCATTCTGTCACTCCCCTCCTAAGGGCCTATGCATTTTCATATTACACTATAATTTTCTTATTTTTTAAGAGACACGTTCTGCCAAAAATTTGGTAGAGTCTACCCTAAAATATAAGGATCTAAACCTATGCATTTGTTATTATATAAAATTATAATTTTAATGACTATGAATTCCTAACATAAACCAAAAAACACACCCACAAATGCCCAAGACTATAGTCTCATCATGGTGGTAATGAACATAACTAGAATAAGACCAAATCTATCCACAATATCATACACATTTATCACTATGACATGCCAATAAATGTTACTAGACATCGTTTAAAATTTATTAATTACAATTATACATATACATATGGGATTCCAATCCCAATTTCTCACATCAACATGAATAACATCCTCTGATCTTGCTTGTGAGCGCCAACCCTTAGTTGGGCTCCCTCACTTGACTTGCCCACTAAAAATTAAAACAAGAAGGCCTGAGTCTAGTTGAACTTAGTAAGTAGGCTAAATAGAAAATAATAGTAAAATAGAAGTAGCATGTTCTAAATTAGAGCATGAATAAATACATCAAAATGTAATCATGTGAATATACCCACAAGGCTTAAGTCATCATCATTTCAATGTACATTCTACACTATTTTATCATATTACATATCACAAACCAAACATAGTATATCACATTTAGGTCATTCTGACACTTCATACCATAATAGTGCCACACAGGCACTCCATATCATAATTGTGCCATTCGGGCACAACATATATTATAACTATGCCATATAGGCATAAAACAATCCATGCTAATGTTATATTAAAAAAAAATCAGTTATCATATCTATGCATACCATTATGAAATATTTTTCATTACATTAACATATATAGTTAGTTAAATAATATAGTAAACAACCTCCTCTTAGGATATTCGTAATTCCCATCCATACACACATTCTTATTCTTTTATCATTAACATTATGAACAATATCAGGGAATACTTACTATCCTTTCATCCACGCATCCATCTACTCAACATAATATATAATCAGAGGATACCAATTATCCCCCAACTAGGCACTTATTACATCATACAATTAATTCATACATGTGGATATATTGGTAGAAAATAGTCTATCTCATAATCAAATATACTTGTATACTACAAATGAGATATTCATTACCCCGTTCATTCATACATGCCCATGCAAAGCATGGGATATCCGTTATTCCCATCCAACAATATATTTAACTTGAAAAGAGCCTACTTACCTTAATGGAGAACAATTCCATAACTACTCAATTCAATATTTAATTCAACTCTTTCGCTCTCAAGCAATTATCCAATGAATCCTAAATACATAGCACATTATAATGTTCAATAAGGATTTCAGCTTAATCTCATCAACTAGGTAAAATTCACCCACTAATCTTATTCTTTAATTATATATTGATTTGGTTTCCCAA
Organism: Pouteria campechiana; assembly: GCA_036873735.1. Taxonomy (NCBI): domain Eukaryota; kingdom Viridiplantae; phylum Streptophyta; class Magnoliopsida; order Ericales; family Sapotaceae; genus Pouteria; species Pouteria campechiana. The sequence continues at coordinate 33,899 of JAYJMB010007381.1, forward strand.
CTCAACCTTAATTCACCAATTCAAGTCTTTCTCTATCAACATACTCAAATTATGATTCATTAACATCTCTTAGATATTACTAATTTGCTATTTACAACAAGATGCATCAAGTGAAATTTGATTCTCAACAACATATATCTAATGTTTTAACATAATAATCATCAAAACAACTTTATTAGCACCTAATTAATGCTTAATTACATCCCCAAAATAGATGAAATCCTTGTCCCACTTCATTAGAATCTTTTGGTTACAATAAGACCCTCATACATAATACATTTTTCATTGGAGCCATCGTTCAAACAACTTGAAGGCATCATGAAGTTTAGAATTTCCCAATAAGGTATATCCAAGAAATTCCCTTACCAACAACATATTGTTTAATATAATTAGCATCCCAATAGATTCATGAATGAGATAATTAAATATTAAACTTGAATCAATGGCTATACAACATCATAAGCCGTAATTTCCCCAATTTATAATATAACTATTTCTATCCAATCTCATAGGTATCAAGTATATAAATTTTTCTTGCCTAGTTCACTTTAAAACCACTGCAACCCACTAATTAGCCATTTCCTCCATGATTCTAAAAACACTTTGTATCATTTCCCCCCAAAATTTCTTTTTCATGAACCCTAATAAGGCAAAATCATTAAATCAAATGGGGCAAAAATGCTTACCTTCAAATTCATGCATGGCTTCCTCCGTAACACAAGGATTCAGCCCCTATTCTTCAATGATCCTCGATGAATCTCAACAAAATCAGATTCATGTCTAAATAAGGCCATTCCCTCAAGAAATTACATGAAAAGTTGAGCAAAAAAGGGTGGGTTTCAATCTATGGTGTAGGGAACTAGAGGATGGAATGGGAATGGAGAAAACAGAATGGACAAGCATTATATAGTTGACCCACCAACTTGCCACCATCGCCAATGCCGAATTTGGGCACCTTGGTGCCCGATTCACTAGACATCACCCTGTAACAAATTTCTGAGTGGTGATGCGGTGCCAAATTTGGGGGCCATGGCGCTAGATTTGTCGCCCCCATTTTACTTCCTTTTTGCGTTATTCTAATTTTTTTCCATGCTTTTTCCTCATAATTTTCACCAGGACATTTTTCCACATAATTATAATCAATGTGAATACATTATAATGTATAATTAGTCTGCTTAATTGCTTAAAATAATTCCATTGGATCACCCTTGAATCACCCTCATAAATATACGTTGATTTCATGTTTAATTGCCTAACAACTTGATCAATCTGATCAAATACATATTGGTTATTTTGAGCTCACCAACCAACTCGCTGGTTTTCAGAGTTCACTAACTAACTCGTACACTTTCAGCAAGTCCTGCTACTTGCTTTTCTTAATGCACAAACAGCAACTACCTTGCTTGCTTTAATAGATACTAGAAAGAAATGTATAGACTATTCCCTCTTACTTGGGAAGATTTGTATAGAAATTACAAGTTCAAATCAATGAATAAACTATGCAATAAGGATGAATGTATCAAAATCCTTTGAAATTAAAGTTGATCTAACTTTTGAATTCTTTGACTATATTGAAGTAGTTAAAGGTTATCACTTGGTAGAAGATGTTGAATGCTCTTGTAGATGCTTGAGTCTGTTTCTTTGTATAACTCACTTTCTTAGTTGTTTAATCATCCTCTTATAATATATGAAGGAGTTTATAGTCATCATAACCTGTTGCCACTTTTCAAGCATTAGGTAGATTTGGTATGACTTTTTGCATGTCGTCTAGATTCAAAACTTTTGAGATGAGTCTTTAGAAATTCTAACATTGACTAGTTATAAGTTATCATTAGATGTGCCTTTCATTAGACTTTTTGATGCACCTCTTTTGAACTTTCGAAGGCTAATCTTGTTGTCAATAGTCATATTTTATCTTCTAAAAATCTTCTAAAGTTTGAATTCTATTTCTTATATACTTCTTGAGTTTTGTCATTTTGAAGATACCTCTGATGACCTTTTGAGTTGCTTTTAAGGATCGTTTAAGTGTAAATGTTTCTTTTGACCTTATTCTGTATCATAATTATTTGACTTCTAAATCACCTTTGAGCCTTGGAAGTATTTCTGAGATTCTTTTTGACAAACTTCTAAGTGTAGAACCTTTCTCTGAAGTAGAGTATCTTACTTCTGACATATTTCTAGATACTATTGAAAGTTTTTTGATAATGTTCTAAGTTTAGAAACTTCTTCTAAGCTTATTTTATGTCACTATTATCAATCTTCTGAGACATTTTTAGGACTTGGAAGCAATCTTGAAGTACTTTTGTTGAACTTTTGATTGCAGAAACATCTTTTGAACTAGAACATTTTACTTCTAAAAGTTTCTGGAGACTTGGAAAATACTTCTGAATATTTCTAAATTGTAAGACTTCTTTGACGTTAATTCTTAAGTTTATGCTTTGTCTTTCAAGAGATTTTGATATGCTTCGAAAGAGGTTCTAAAACAGTTCTTGAAGAGATTCTAACATGCTTTTGAATTACTTCTAAATACTTTTGAAGTGCTTTTATGTGATTTTTACTTGAGCTTTCCTTTTAAAATGTCTTCTTTGGAAGGGTTATGATGATAAGCTTATAATTAATGTTGTTTATTGCTTGGAGTTACTTTCCTTAATCTATTTTAACACATAAATACTGCATCACTTAGAAAGTAACCTGTTAGTTCCTTAATTCTTCACTCATTTGTTTGTTCGTCATCAAAACTTAGTTATTTAATTACATTCATCATCAAAATCAAGCTTCATAGAGGGGTTAAACTTAACATTCTCCCCCTCTTTGATGATGGCAAAATATTTGAGTGATAAACCTTTTATAAAAATATGTAGAATATGCAAGGTGCTTCTGTTTACTTAGTGGATCTACCCCTGAATGGTAGGCTCCCCCTGAATGGATACACTTAGTTATTTTGATATTTATCCTATTTTTTACTCTGATATTTCTCCTATTTATCACCCTTTTTTTATCATAATCATAATGACTAAAATGTAAAGATCAAGTAGAAGGTGAAATGAGAAATAAATTGCATTATAATCAGGAGTTGTACATATATGATGATAATTGCAGAACATATGTATACATCAGAGTGACATAGAAAAATGAATTTACTGAAACAATAGAAGTTACAACACAACAAATGTAGATACATCATGGCAAGTGTAGATTCAACACAATAAAAAGAAGTAGCATCACATAGAAGAATAAGTATAACTAGAAAAGAAATATGTGAAGGAAAAAATAATCATAGTTTAGGGCTTTTTAGGGGTAGATTTTGGCTTTCTAGAGTAGGTTTTAGGAAAGAAGTTGGGATCAGTGGAAGGAGGAAGAAAGGTGGTTGTGGTGGTAGGTTGTTGAGTGAGTAGTTTGGAAAAAAACTTAGATAGCTTAGACACAACTTGTTTAATTCTGGGAGGAGGAATCAATGTAGGATCTTTCGGAATTGCAGTGGGTGGTTCATGAGTCGGGGCAGTTCAATAGGTAGAAACCTAAATAAAGTCACTGAAGGATTGATATGATGGATCTAATGATTCAGGGAAGAAAACAAGTGTTTTGTTGATCATGGCTTGATTATTGACATTTACACTAGCGATGTATTCTTCATTATACATAGTGACGCAAGAGTGAGAAGCCTTTCTATGGATTTTTGGGAGGTAACATTTTAGATCTCTTTTTGGGTTTAGAGTGTACTTTTTTGGCTTGGGTAATGTTGGAGGTTTGGAAACAAAAGGTGATTTTCCTAGTGCTTTAATTTTTGAAGAAGGTGGAGCTAGTTCAGGCGAGGTGGATGATTTGGAAAAGCACACCCAAATTTGGTATTGGATTAATGAATTAGCAAACTGAGTGGGTAAGGAAGGGAAAGGTTGTTAGCAATATCTTGCAAATTGGCTTAGGACAAATGAGAATTCTTCCTCAGTTAGAAAAATGCAATTGTGAGGACTTGAGGGAGATGGAAAGGTTTTTCTAGGTAGCCTAGACTAAGGAATCATTTTGAGAAGTTTTTGTGCATACTCATCTAGGAATGGCTCAATGTGTGGTATACGAATGTCAAGTCCTTCGGGAGTGAGATGAGGATCAGTAAGAAGCTGGATTCTGGAAAGGGTAATAGGATCAGTGAGTTTTGGAAATGGTAGTTCTTTGGGAGAGATATTGAGGTTATGGGATAGGAACATGTTAGAAATGACAGTATTGATTTCTGATTTGGTTTGGAATTGAGAATATGTCATTTTAATGGGATGATAGATTCTCACAAGATAATTAGAATTATCTTCTACTTTCTTAGGAGAAGGTTTTAAGGTTATCCTACAATTTAGTGGATGGAATCTATCATATCTAGTTGGGATATTCTGTGAATCCCAAGAATCAGGCCAATTGAGATATTCTTGTGGTCCTGGAGGAATGAAGTCTATCCTAGAGAAGGTTCTTTCATACCTAATGAGAGTTTTATAAGAATTTGCAAGATATTCTTTTGAAAGAATTGGTGATGGTTCAATGGGTACAAATTTTGGAAAAATTGAAGAAGCCTGTGATTGGTTGGAGGAATAGCTTCGGAAGGTTTAGCCTTAGGCTGGACAACTTTTGGAAGTAAAATGAATGAGTGTGAAGTAGGAGATAGTGAGTGTGTGAAGGGCGTTTAGCAAAGTCTTTGGTGAGAAAATAAGTAGGATGGTGAATTTTAGGTTTGAGGTTGAGTTTTGACAACTTCAATTTGAGCACTCAGTGCATCTAGCTTGTGAAGCAGTGATTTACAAATTGAGTTTATCTTTAGGTTGACATTTGAGGTTTGGGTTTCAAGGTTAGTTAACCTTGTATAGATGGGTAATAGGTGAGTTGAAAGAATTATGTCAATGTTTTGTGGAATTTTGTAGGTAGGTTGATGAGATTGGGGTATGGATGAATGGTGTTGAGCTTGGGTTGTTTTGGATGGTACTGCAGCTATACTTTCCTCTCTATCTTCTTGTTCTGTCTCTTCGTCATTTCTTCATGTGGCTTCTTCTCTTATGTTTATAGCCTCTTACACAGTTTCTTGCCTTTCTCTTCTTTCTTCTTCAACTCCAGTTTTCTTTATCTGTTCTTCCTCTCTTGGCTTTTAAGATACTTAGCCTTGTAGAGTTGGTTTAAAGCCTATTTTCTTCAATGAATCTCTATTTATTGCTTCTCTTTCTATCAATTCTTCTTCATCTTCTTTGGAAAGATCAACATTGGTTATCCTAAAACTTGCTTATAATCATCCCATAAGGAAGAGGATACTTGGTAGATGTCTTAACAAAGTATAGTTGATCAACCATGATCCGAGCAATATCTACCTTCTTGTGCTTCATAGCCCACAAAATCTTGGCTTCCTTTTAAGAAATATGATCTATTCCTCTTAACTTTAGATATATGTTATTGAACATTGGCATATGAGCTAGTTTGAGATCCAGATTTAAATGGCTAACATGTAAGTAATTTATCTTTTCCTTAATTTCTACTTCAGCCAGATCTAAAAATAACTTAGCTCTCTGTAATGGCCATTCAATCTCTTTCCTTTCTATTGATGTTGAATGCATCTCTTATGTTGTCTGGAGATAGATCTATCCTTGTCTTTCTAATCTATGATTTCCTAGTATTGTAGTTGAAATTTGTAATTAGGGCTTGAACCATTCTATTGTAACATTTATCCTTATAACTCATAAAACTTTCCTATCCTTGGAACTTAATCCAATTGATTACTTCTAAATTCAAACCATTTACTCTAAATGCTTCAACATCAAAGACTCTATGTTTCACAATGATTCTATTTTTGAATCTTTCAACATATTTATTGTAATCTGGTTTCTTGTTGTTGAAGATAATCTTTAAGACATAATCTTCTATTCTCCTTTTCTTTCTTGGAGTTTCTTCTGTTGAACTTTCTTTTTTTCTTATCTTAGAATCCATAGATGAGATTTTTGCTTATTTACTTGCCCTCTTTATCCTAGCGTAAGGCCCTAAAAATTCTAGATAAGTAAATTTTGATTTTGCCGGTTTGACAAGGGTTATATTGGAATATAATCAAAATTTTGAGAAAATTATTTTGGAAAAGTTATGAAATTAAGTTTATTATTAATATAAACATGAGGATGAGGTTTGGGGTGCATTAAAGTGTATTAAATAAATGAATTAATTGAAAAATAAAATAAATTTAAATCCTTGGAATGTTAAAAGTGTAAATACTGAAAATGATAGATTTGTTTTATGAAAAATTATAAAAATGAATGGAATATCTATATTAATGTAAGTATGATGAGGATACATGTTAATTAATGATTAATAGATGAAGAAAAATAAAAAAAATTGCACATGGAAAGTAGGAATACCGAGTTGCTAGTGATTTTTGGAAAAATTTTGGTTAAATCGAATTTAATGGAGAAATAAATAAACTTATGTAAATAATCTATTTAGTAGATGAAAAATTAATTTGGGTGCATGTTTCACCAAATGGGTAGCCTACATGTGTTAAAGATGATGACTAAATGGGGTTTTAGAAAGTCAAGTGTGGTGCATGAGTGTCATTTTCAATGGAGTGTAGACTCCCATAACCAAAGAATTATAAAAATCACTTTTGCAATCCCTATCCCATCTTCTCAATGTGAGAGAGAGCTTGTTTATGCCCCTTTCAGTGTGAGTTCCCCTCCCCATCCTCTGATCTTCAATTTTAGCTTGGTTTAATGGAAGAAATTGCTAGCAAAGGGTAGCAAATGTGATTAGTGGGCCATGGAATCCAAATTTTCTTGGATTAGAAGGGATGGAAGCCACCAAAAAGGGGAGAAGTGCTGCTAATTAGTGGGACACACTAGGCAAATTCAAGGATTAAGGTATGGATTTAATCCCATAGAGATGTTAATGGAATAATTTCATGCAAATCATGTTGAATTCTTACTGAATTTTTAAACCCTAAGCTACTAGGGTTTGCTAGAATTTTTGAATAGGGATTAGGGTATATAATTAAGTTTTTTAATACCTAATTAATAATGGATTAATTTTAGCTAAAGATCAGTAATAACAAGCATGAAAATAGCTTGTTGGAAATTGAAATTTGCTCATGAATATAGCTGGTGTCCATGGAGATTAAAGGCTAAAAATTACGTTTTTAAGCAAGGTGATTAAGCCAAATTATATGAGAATAATCATGGATTAATTACCCTCTCAATACACCAATTAGTGGGCCCAATCATATTGTAATAACAGATTGCAATTAGTATGAAAAAAGGACATATACATTGAGACTTAAGGTCTATTAAGTAACCACCTTGAGCATGATCAAAACCCTATCAAATGAATTTATTTTATATAATATATGAATATGAGGTTATATTAAATATATTGGAATAAAAATTTATAAATTTTGGTGGAAAACTTCCAACATTAACATATCCAAAAAAATTTAGAAAATAAATACCTTGAAATTCCCTGCTGCTAGAGTGTCCATTATGAAATTGCACATTGTGCTGATGGCGTCCCAATTTTGACCCATAAATTGTTTGAGTTCAAAACAAAATTCAACATAAAAGTTTTATATCTGGAAATTATATTTCTAAAAGGATAATAACCATCAAATTATGAATTTATGTGAGAGAGTTATAACTACAATAGTGTAACAGTCTTTGAACCAATAAGTGTTACCTTGTGGGGCCCATGAAGCAAATTATGAGATGAATTATCAAATGCTGCAACATGAAAGTTGTAGAAATTAAAATTATTTACAAATTGACATAAGAATGAATTAATGTAGAATTCATATGAGAGAGTTATGCCCAAATTACTAAAACTATTCCTAGAAAATGATTCATTGCAAAAAGTGTCACTTGTGGGGCCCAACGACTAGATTTAGAGGTTGAATTGGAAAAAGTGTTCAACATGAAAGTTGTAAGCCTTGGAATTATCAAAATAAAAAAAGGAATCATTTCATTTAGAACTAATATTAGAAATTTATGGGCAATTTACTAGAACTACTCCCTAATAAGATACGTGTAGACTCATTTAGAAATAAGTCTTGATAATTAATTAATGTATTTTAGTACATTGATGACAAATGACCATGTGAATGCATATGTACCTACATAAGATGTTGAGTGATGCTATATGTGTAGGGTCTCCTAGTGTGTGAATGATAAGCTTAGCTGGAAAGACGGTAGGAGGATTCTCATTGAGGTAAGTAGGCTGTGCATGTTTGCCTATGTGATTAGGTGGGGATAGTGATTATCCCCTAAGTGATTTGATAATGGCTCATATGTAAATATATGGATTGATGATCATGTATGCAACTTAGATGCGATTGTAAATATCTCATTTCTTATGGTATGCAATGTGAATATGTGTGAAAATTGGGATTAGTAAGGATCCAAGATGCTATGATGTATGCATGTCTTCGATTGTTATGTGATATATCATTATAATATTTTATATTAATATATAGTTTGATCAGATAGAAGATATCCACTACTTATAATTGCTATTGTTATTCTAGTATATAGATGTCTGAATGAAGGAATCGTAGTTATCCCATGAATGATTGTAGTATATGCATACGTGTTATGTATATGTGTGATTTGGGATAGGTGATCATCCTAGAGTGTGTAATTTGCTTTAGAATGTGCAATTGATATTGTACTTTTTTATTATGGCAAGTTGAGATATTAAATTGAGTTTAAAAATATATCATTGATTTGTTCTCTGTTTACTTTGATGGATTGAATTTGTGAATTGGTTTGATTATTAGATGTCACACAGTCTACTTACGGAGTTTGTTTAGACTCACCCTTATTTTATATTTTTAGATGGCAGGTCAAGCCAGGAGAAATTGATATTAGTAAGCAAAAGATAGAAGATCTGGTATGTGATATTTCATGGCATGTTGTATATTATTCTGGGGTATGTATTAATCTTGATGTAGTATATATATTACATTGGAAGGTAATGGTTGAGTTTTATATCATTTAAATGGGATTGGAATCCTCGTGAAGTATAAGTGCACTGTAAATTGATGAGATTCATATAGAAATGTATATTTTATAAGTGTGGGCATGTCATTATGTAATCATTGATGTGGATGGGTGTGGTATAATGAGAAAATATATTCATTGTCATCATGATGTAGCCACAATCCTGGAGGAACCTGTGGAGTGATATGATTATGGTGTGGATGAATAGAGGTCTATTGAAGTGTATAAATTCTTATTTGATGATTTTTAATTGAAAATTTGTATTATTATTATGTGATGAATGTTCATACCTAGGTGGATAGCCCTACTTTCAAGGTAGACTCTATCCAATTTTTTATAAAAATTAGATCAACTAGAAAATGGTATCAGAGCAACCCCACCCTAGAATTGGAAAAATCATGGTATGATCACATGTATTTGCAATGCAAACTGGAGTAACAGCCCCAAGAGGGCGAGGCATTACACCTAGCCATTTGAAGCAGATGAAATTTTTGAAGATATTTGTCTTAAGGCTTTGAAGAAGAAGGTGTTTTGTTGAACATACACTATTAAATAGCTTGATTTTGATGATAAACATCTTAACCAAGTATGTTTTGATGATGAGCAAAGACATGAGTGAAACATTAAGGTACTAACAATTTATTCTCAAGTATTTTGCAAAAATATTTTTCAAACTAATCTTGAGAATAAACTTCATGATACTTAAAGGAAGAAACCAAGTAAATGCTCAAAAAAACTAAGTATATAAATTACAAATATACTTAAAAGAAATAAAAAAAAATTCAGAGTTATTAAGGGAACTTCATAGTACTTCAGAGTTGCTCAAGTACTTCAAAGACAAAAAGGATATCCTTTTGAAGCCAATGAAGCATTTCAGAAACAAAGGAAAATTTGATTCAGCATAAACGCCTTTGAGCCTAGAAAAACTTTTTGGAGCCACTAGAGCACTTTGAAGATAAAAGAAAATAACTTCACAGTGATTAAATTACTTCGGAGTTATAAGCTCACAACCTTTGGAGTTAGTTGAAGCACGTTGGAAGTCATAAGCTAATGACTTTCGGAGTCAATAAATCCCCTTGGAAGTACAAAAGTAACCTTAGAGTTAGCAATGATGCTTCAAAGTCAAGACAAGGTGCTTTGGAGACAACGTCGAGAGCCTTCAGAGTTAAAAGGACACTCTTTAGTGAATACAACTTGTCTGAGGCAGAAGACAAGCACTTCAAAGTTGATTCAAGCACTTCGGAGATGATAAGGTGCTTCAAAGACAACGTCTAGAGCTTCAAAGTCAACAAAACAACTTTTAAAGTTAACATGACTCATCAAAGTCAGAAAAGAAATGCCTCAAAGTCACAAGTTAAGCTCTTCGAAGATAAAGAACTCCTTCAGAGTTAAATCCTACTATCCTGACAAGAGTCACTGCCTATCATGTTGCTTTAGAGCCTCTGAAACATATCTTCGGAGCATCTGAAGAGACAATGATATGTGAGCTATGCAAGAAACTTCATAACACTTAAAACTCAGAGGATCTGATGTTGAATTATAGACTCTGAAACCATGCAGAAAAGTACAACAATCATAAATTTGAACATTTCTTTGAATTAAATGATTCTCAACCACCATAATAGAAAAAGTAAGAGGTTTAATAAAATGAAGTTAATTGAGAATAGAAAAAAGAGATTACTTGAAAGACAAAAAGAGAGAGCAGTAACTAAGCTTTTAAAGTTTTCTTCCATAATTTTAACTCCATTGCAACTCATTCAGAGAAGCATTCAAAGCCATCTATTTAACCACTTTTGGAGATTAAATCTTATTATTTTATTGCTATATTAATTGTGTTTATTGCTTCTAAACTTCATACAAATGCGGATTGCTAGAGGCATTAATATTTATACACAGTTCTTTATTTTTGCATATTTCTGCAAGTCAGGGACTTGCCTGTGTATTGTAATCAAGTAGGATACTTGCTTAGAATTTGTATTGGTTAGTTGGTGAGCTTGGAAACAAAAAAGTGTATTTTTTTTATCAGGAGGTTATTGATCAAAGAAGGTATTAGTGAAACTTGAGTTTAGCCAAAAAGGTTAACTCAGAAAAGTGGAGTAGGAACCCAAGTGAAGGGCTGAACCACTATAAAAATACTAGTCTAAGTGCATAGTACTATCAGTTCCTTCTTTATCTTTGCACTATAATCATTATCTGACCAAAAATTTTAAACACTCAATTCACCTTCCCCCACCCCACCCCCTCTTGTGTTACCATCTGAACGGGACCAACAATTGGTATTAGAGCAGTCTTCACTTGTTATACCTTATTATTTCATTTATAACTTGTGAAGAGATCTCTATGGCCAACTATTTCCACAACACTTTTGCTGAAGGTCAATCTATTTTCAAACCCCCACTATTTGATGGTATAAATTATGGATACTAGAAGATAAGAATAAAATTTTTCTTAATTGTTTCAGACTACCAGCTATGGAAAACCCTCAAAGATGGAATGATTGTCTTAAATACTGAAGTTAAATATACTGCTAAGTACATTCTAGTAGCTAAAAAAGATGCCAAGGCAAAGAATTGCCTTCACTACACTTATATCCTCTGAGTTTAACAAGATATCCTCTTATGATATAGTAAAAATCTGGGAAAAATTAGAGGTTGCATACAAAGGCACAAAATAAGTAAGAGAAACTAAGATAAATCTTCTTGTGAAGGAATATGAAGCTTTCAACATGAAGGAGACAGAGTCAATCTCGGACATGTTAGGGAGCTTTCGAAAGATAACAAATGGGCTAAAAAATCTAAGAGAAAAGTTTATAGAGCCCAAAATGGTAGAGAAAATTTTGAGATCCTTATCAAAGTAATGGATGCCCAAAGTGACAGCAATCCAGGAAGTAAGGAATCTGGACAAGAAGGAATTTAGAAGAGCTTATGGGTTCTCTGTTGAACATTCTATCCAGCTTATTTTGATGATGAACATTCTTAACTAAGTTTTAATGATGATCAAAGACATGAGTGAAACATTAAGGTACTAACAATTTGTTCTCAAGCATATTGCAAAAATATTATCCCATACTTAACTTGAGAATAATCCTCATAATGATCAAAGGAAGAAACCAAGTTAATGCTCAAAAAAAATAAGTACATAAATTTCATATATACTTAAAATAAGAAGACAAAGATCTTAAAGTCTTCAAAGCATACTTTGGAGCCAACAGGAACATCTTCGGAAACATCAAGACATGCTTTGGAGTTAGCCTAAGACAAGCTTTGGTCGGAATCATCACAGCGTGCTTCGGAGTTAGCATAAGCATACTTTGGAGTCAACCAATAAGCTTCAGAATTGTCACAGCATACATCAGAACCAACAGGAAAGTTTTAGAGTCATTAAACCAAGTTTTGGAAATAAAAGACAAGTTTTAGAGTCATCATAGCACAATTTGGAGCCAACAGGAAAGCCTCAGAATCATCGCAGTATGTTTCAAATTGGTCATGGAAATTTGGGAGTTGTCATACTACACTTCAAAATCAACAAGACATACTTTGAATTTAATCAGGTAAGCTTCAGAGTTATAAAAATACATTTTGGAGTTAATCAGACACATTTCAAAGTAAATCAGATATGCGTCAGAGTCACGAAGACATGCTTTGGAATGATGGAGTTACACTTTGGAATCAATCAGACCTACTTTGTAGATATCAAAATACGATTCAGAGTCAGCAAGCTATTTTTAGAGTTAACAAACAAACTTTGTAGTTAGCAACCTTACTTCGGAGTCATCAAAAACCTTACTTTAGAGTGAGCAAGCAAACTTTGGAGTCATTGAATAGTACTTCGGAGTGATCATTTTCTGAAGCATCAAAATTTAAAAAAATCCAAACTTTTCTTTGCTAAGATCTGTCACTATTAAGAAGGTTTACCATCATTTTAGAGAATCAAACAAAGTATTCAAAATCATTCAAAGGATATGGTTGTTCACTCATCATTTTGGAGTAACCAAAGAAGCTATTTCAAAGCATCCGATACTCATGTGAACGTTAATAAAAGTCAGTGACAAAGTTACAAACCAATACTAGATTGCTGTAAAGTCAGACGTCAGACAAAATGTAAGGTGAAGAAAAATAGTTTCAAATGTTTGAAAGTCTGCCATAGTCAGCAACAGAAAAACCTCTCTTAGCCAATAAAAGAGGCATTCAGATGCAAAAGAAAATAGAGAGAACATATATATGAAAATACAAAGAAGCTAAAGTTTTGAGGATTCAAAATCTTCCTTCAAATTTCAACTTCAATGGCTATAACTCTGTCAGAACTCTTAAAGTCTATGTTGCTTCTCAATAAAGGAGTTTGAATCTCTTACTCACATAGTTTATTCATTTACTTAAAGTTTTGAATTTATGTGCTAGTTTATCTAAGTAAGAAGCATAAATTTGTACACTTCTTTTTAGTATTTGGTAACACAAGCAGAGTGTTTGGTATTTATCTATTTAGATAAGCAAGTAGGAAACTTGATGAAATGATACAAGTTCTAGGGTGAGCTTTGAAAATCAATAAGTTGTAAAAGTTTCTAGTTAGCTTGGAAAACTAGTAAGATGGTTGGTGAGCTTGTGGAAAAACCAACGTGTATTTGATTAGGTTGATCAAGGTATTAGTGGAACCTGAGATTAGTAGAGAAAACTAACTCAGAGAAGTGGAGTAGAAACCCAGGAAGGGCCGAACTACTATAAGATTCTTGTATTATGTTTTGTGCAATCTGTTCTATTTATTCATTTAGACTTTGATCATTTAATTTGACAAAAGGTTTTAAAAGCTCAATTCACTCCCCTCTTGAGTAAGGGACCAACAAGTGGTATTAGAGCAGGCTTCATTGGTTAAAGTTTGATTACTAATATATTAACTTGTGAAGAGATTCAAATGGTCGGTATGTTTCACAATGCAGCTGCTGAAGGACAATCCACTTCTAGACTTCCTTTATTTGATGGAACCAGTTATGGGTATTGGAAAATGAGAATGCAAAATTTTTTGACTGCCATAGATTACCGGTTGTGAATTGTAGTAAAAAATGGAAAGAATGTCACTAACATTGAAGAAAAATACACTCCAAAAGATATACAAGTAGTTAAATGTGTTGCTAAGGCAAATAACTCCCTTTACTGTGCACTAACTTCTTTTGAGTTTGAAAAGATTTCTGCATATGATTCAGCTAAGGAAATCTAGGACAAACTTAGGATAGCACATGAAGGTACAAATCAGGTAAAAGAAACTAAAATAAATCTTCTAGTGCAGGAATATGAAGCCTTCTCTATGAAGGAATTAGAAAACATTTCTAAAATATTTGGAAGATTTTAGAAAGTCACCAACAACTTGAAGAACTTAAGTGAAAAATACGAAGAGTCCAAGCTAGTAAAGAAAATCTTGAGATCTCTGCCTAGACATTTGATGCCTAAAGTGACTGTTATACAAAAAGCAAAAGATTTAACAAAGGTGACAGTGGAAGAACTTATAGGATCACTCATGACCCATGAAGTCCTAATGAAATAAAAAGCTCCAGATGAAGTTAAAGGCAAGAAAATAATAGCTTTATAAGCAGAATTAGAAAATAAAGAATCTTTAGAAGAAGCCTCAACAAGTGAAGATGATGAAGATATGGTTATGATAACCATAAGATTCAAAAATACGCTCAAGAAGAAAAGATTTGGAAACAATTCCAAGAACTTCAAAAAAAAAGACAAGAAAAAGGAAGTTCTAATATGTTACAATTGTAGCAAGCTTGGGCATATGAAATTTGACTACCTAAAACCAGATAAAAAGTAAGGAGATAAGAAGAAAAGGTATAACTCTTACTTTGACAAAAAGAATATTTCTAATAGTAGGAAATTTGGAAAGAAGAAGAAAGTTATGGCTGCATGGAAAATGCTGGAAAACGTGATGCAAGAAAGCTTAAGTGAAGAAGAAGAAGAAAATAAAGCTCAATTCAGCTCACTCAGCTCCAAAGAAAAAGATGAAGAAGAGCATCATACAGGAATAGGCTTTATGACCATCCACAGTGATGAGGTAAATTTGAAACCTGAAATTTTTGATATTGAAGAATTACTAGAAGAACTGTATTCAAATTACAAAATATTAAAAGCTAAACATAAGAAAAATAAAAGAGAATTTGAAAGAACTATTAATGAATTCTCCAAATTAAGACAAGAAAATACATTGCTCAAAATTGATCAAAATATAAATATAGAACTTGAGCAAATCAAAGTAGAAAATCATACTCTTAGAAGAACCTTAACTACTACCTTATTTAAACTTAAAACAAACAAAGACATAGCAAACCAAAGAAAGAAGAATCACAAAAGAAAATTAAAACCTAAATAGAATATGATTTGGATTCCTAAAATAGTTGCGAAAGTTGTGAATGCAACAATATATCCAGAAAATAGATTAGTAGCATCTTAAAAACAATGGGTGCCAAAAATATTCTACTGTGAACCCACCCGGACCCATTCCTAAATGGGTACCAAAAGTTATAGATTAATTTTATTAGGGCAGGTGTGTTTGAGAGCCATATTGAAGAATTACTAGAAGAACTATATTCAAATTACAAAATATTAAAAGCTAAACATAAGAAAAATAAAAGAGAATTTGAAAGAACTATTAATGAATTCTCCAAATTAAGACAAGAAAATACATTGCTCAAAATTGATCAAAATATAAATATAGAACTTGAGCAAATCAAAGTAGAAAATCATACTCTTAGAAGAACCTTAACTACTACCTTATTTAAACTTAAAACAAACAAAGACATAGCAAACCAAAGAAAGAAGAATCACAAAAGAAAATTAAAACCTAAATAGAATATGATTTGGATTCCTAAAATAGTTGCGAAAGTTGTGAATGCAACAATATATCCAGAAAATAGATTAGTAGCATCTTAAAAACAATGGGTGCCAAAAATATTCTACTGTGAACCCACCCGGACCCATTCCTAAATGGGTTTCAAAAGTTATAGATTAATTTTATTAGGGCAGGTGTGTTTGAGAGCCATAGAGAATAGAAAGTGGTACATTGATAGTGGTTGCTCAAGACATATGAATAAAAAAAGTGAGCTGTTCACAGAACTAAAAGCTAAAAATGGAGGAATAGTTACCTTTAGGTGTAATGAAAAAGGTAAAGTGGTTGGAATTGGTAAAATTGGCTAACCTTTCTCTATTACAAATTTAAATGTTTTACTAGTAGAAGGATTAAAACACAACTTTTAAGTGTAAGTAAATTTTGTAATAATGGTTACAAAGTTGTATTTGAATATCATACTTGTTTAATATTAGATGGTTCAAATTTAGTTGTATTACTTGGAAAAAGACATGGAAATGTATATTTGGTGGATTTAAATAATGAACCCATGTTGTGGCAAAGAAGGCTAGGACATGCCAACAAAAATCTGATTGAAAGATTATATAATAAAGATCCAGTTGTTGGCTTAGCAAAACTAAAATTTGACAATAAGTTGTGTGATGCTTGCATGAAAGTCAAATAAGTGAAAGAATCATTCAAGTACAATAAAAAAGTATACACAACCAAACCCCTTTAGTTGCTATATATAGATTTAGTTGGACCAATAAGAATAAGAAACCTTGGAGGAAAATATTATGCATATGTCATTGTAGATGACTTTAGTAATTCATCTTTGGATGTTAGAAACATCCAAAGATGAAGCTTTTTGATTCTTTGAGGTATTTTCTAAATTTGCACAAAATGAACAAAGCACTCATATACTTACCATAAGGAGTGATCATGGTGGAGATTTTAAAAATCATAGATTTACTGATTTCTGTGAAAATAATAGAATTCTTCAAACTTTCTCTGCACCAAGAACATCGCAACAAAATGGAGTAGCTGAAAGGAAAAATAGATCCTTGCAAGAGATGGTAAGGATAATATTGAGTAAATACAGCCACTAACAGTATTTTTGGGCTGAAGCAATGAACACGGCATGTTATATTATTAACAGAATCTTTACTAAATTTATACTCAACAAAACTCCATTTGAATTATATTATGACAAGAAACTAAATATTTTATATTTTCATACTTTTGGTTTTAAGTGCTTTATTCTCAACAATGACAAAGAAAACTACGGTAAATTTGAAAAAAAATTTGATGAAGGCATTTTCCTTAGTTATTCCATTGTTAGTAAGGCATTTAGAGTCCACAATGTGAAAAATAAGACTTTAGAGGAATCTATTCATGTAAAGTTTGATGAAATACTAATTCCTCTAGAAGGATAAGTGATTTTGATGATGAGACAAGAGAACTAACAACATCAGTTGAGAAAATGAAAATACAAGACAAAGAAAGCAAAAATTCCCAATCAGAAACACAGATGGATAAAGAAGAAATGGATGATGGACCATCCATCATTGAGGTAAACAATGACTGTAGCAATAATTTTCCTAAAGATTGGAGATTCATACATGATCACCCTGAAAGTCAGATAATTGGTGATGTATATGATAAGTTAGAACTAGATCTTCTTATCACCAAATATGTGGTAATTTTGCTTTTAGTTATCAATTAGAACCAACTTGCATAGAACAGGCTTTAGAAGATAAAAATTAGAATTTAGCTATGCAAGAAGAATTAGACCAATTCAAAAGAAATAATGTGTGGACTATTGTTCCAAGACCCAATCATCAAACTACTATAAAAACTAAATGGGTCTTTTGGAACAAATTAGATAAATCTAGAATTGTAGTAAGAAATAAAGCAAGATTAGTAGCAAATGGGTATTGTCAGGAGGACGGTATTGATTTTGAAGAATCATATGCTCCTGTTGCAAGAATTGAAGCCACTAGAATGCTTCTTGCATTTGGATCCTATGTGAACTTCAAGTTATATTAGATGGATGTAAATAGTATATTTTTAAATGAATTTATTTATGAAGAGGTTTATGTAGAATAACTACTTGGGTTTGAAGATCCTCAAAACCCAAATCATGTGTTCAAACTAAAGAAAGCCCTTTATAGTTTAAAACAGGCTCCCAGAGCCTAGTATGAAAGGTTAAGCAAATTTGTCATTGAGAAAGGTTTTTGAAGAGGCAAAGTTGACACTACTCTCTTCATTAAATATGCAACAAAAGATATTCTTATAGTTCAAGTTTATGTTGATGATATAGTATTTGGTGCAACTAATGAAAATCTTTGCAAAGAATTTTCCAAGACAATGCAGGGAGAATTGGAAATGAGCTTGATGGGTGAACTCGACATTTTCTTGGAACTGCAAATTAAGAAGATGAGAGAAGGAATTTTCATTCACCAAGCTACATACGCAAAAGAACTGCTAAAGAAATTCAACATTAAGATGGGAAAAGACATGGAATGCTAATGAGTACATCAATAAAAATGGACAAAGACGAAAAAGGTAAGTCTATTTGTCTAAAACTTTACAAAAGCATGATAGGATCTCTACTATATTTAACAGCTAGTAGACTTGACATAATGTTTAGTGTATGCATGTGTGTTAGATTCCAATCAGATTCAAAAGAGTCACATCTTGTTGCTATAAAAAGAATATTTAGATATCTTTTAGATATACCAAATCTTGGATTATGATATCCAAAAGATTCAGATTTGAATTTAATAGGTTAATCAGATACAAATTTTGCTGGAAATAAAGTAGATAGAAAGAGTACCTAAGGATCTTGCCAATTTCTAACAAGCATGATTATTTCATCGTTCTCTAAGAAACAAACATCAGTAGTATTATCAACTGCTGAAGCTGAATATGTAGCAATAGGCAGTTGTTGTGCACAGATCCTATGGATGAAACAACAATTAAATAATTTTGGTCTTAACTTTGTTGATATACCTATCAGATGTGACAACACTAGTGCTATAAATCTGACCAAG
>JAYJMB010007382.1:0-10253 GCA_036873735.1 Pouteria campechiana
TATCACATGAATCCCATATCTTATTTACATATACATATACATAAATAATTTTCATTAATATAATGAAGCATAATAATAAAAATTTTCAACCAATGCATATCATTGCATTTTACATAATTTTATTTTTGCACTATCATTGCAACCAAAACCTGTCATTTTACCTGATCTTGTCAAGATATTCAAAGGTCCACCGTCAAAGAGTGCATCAGGCACAAGTATGGCTCCAGGTAGCACTTCACAATAGCACACCCGACCTACGCATGCAGTCGCTAGTATGGAGAATTCTGAGATGTTTACCCAGATCACCCGATAGATTAATCGGATGGTTGTACGCCATGATATGTAGTATGATCATTTGTTACATTATTATAATGCACTTGCTTTTGAGGTTCCCACTCAATCAGGTAACCAATTCAGTTTTCTCCAACACCGACTTTTCCACCATATCAACTAGCTAATGACGAGGATGAGGTTGAGGATGTTGCGGCTTTTAGCCGAAGAGTCGAAGGAAGGTGATTCCAATGATGACAGCCCAATGGACGAGGAAGTTGACAGTAAAGGCGATGAAGAGACCAACTCGGAGGATGCTGTTGATTCTGAGTAAGTGGTTTTAGGAAAGTTCACATGCCATTGTTCTCTTGTCACATTGAGGACAATGTTTAATTTTGAGTTTGGGGGAGTATTGTTATGTTTGTATGTTATGAGTTCTACTTTGCAATTTTATCTCTTTTTGTTTTAATGTTATTTATATGTGGTTTTATTAACTTAGGTTAGTTATTTGTTTTACTCTATTTTAGTTGTGTTTAGTATGTTTTTTGTGGTTAGTAAGTGTTTTTTTGTTTTGTTTATGAGCATGGATCAGTAGATGAGACCGATGAACAATTGGTTCAACACAAGCTAGGGAGAAAATGCCAAATGCAATCATATCTGTATTCTTAACTTGAATATGCCTAATTTACTAATGATTCCCTGCACAGTTGATTACATAGTCATTCTTTTTTGAATTCATAGAATACTTGGAAACAATTTAAGGTAACTAATTAGCATAGTTCAGCTCAAACTTCATGAATTCCATGTAATATTTATATGTTGCAAACAATAGACACAAGAAAAGCATGAA
Source organism: Pouteria campechiana (assembly GCA_036873735.1). Taxonomy (NCBI): domain Eukaryota; kingdom Viridiplantae; phylum Streptophyta; class Magnoliopsida; order Ericales; family Sapotaceae; genus Pouteria; species Pouteria campechiana. The sequence continues at coordinate 1,121 of JAYJMB010007382.1, forward strand.
TCATTTAGTAGGGGGATCACATTCTAATGAAAAAGTGAAATAAGTTTGGAGGTGTGATAGTAATACAGCCCAAGTTTGGGGGGATCATGTTTCAAGGAAATTAATTAAAGAAAAGGAATATGATAGTAATACTACCCATAAAAATTGAAAACAAGAAAAGTAACCTCATGTCTACTGCAATCTCTCATTATTCATGAATTTGTGAAGTTATGTTGAATGTGTTTAGTTAAGTTGCACAATTTGAGCTAAGTACTAAGGATTTCATTTAGAATGACTATCATTTCTTTACATACACTAGGAATTAAATGGAGAGAGGATGATATGCAAGTTAGAAATTTAGATATACATGTTGTTTCAACATTTTTCTTCTAGGTGATGTTAACTGTCTTGAGGACTTCATTAAACTTGATCTATGTGGTGTTTGTATTGGTATTGAGTCTTGCTTGAGGACGAGCAAAGTAGTAAGTTTGGGGGAGTGTGATAAGTGAATATTATTCACTTATATGTTGCATTTTTTGTGCTTTTTTTTAGTATATTATGAGTTTTTTGCTATTAATTTGATAAATTTATGACTTTTATGTGTTTGTAGGTAAAGGAGAGTAAAGGAGTAAAGAAAATGAGAGAATCAAGGCAAAAGGGCAAAAAGCAGGCTCAATGTCGAGATACAAACAAAGTGTGTCGCGACACTAGACAAGAAGAACATGCACTGAGAATGAAGAACAAGTATGTCGTGACATAAACAAGCTATGTCATGACATTAAAGTGGCAGCAGACTCAATGTCGCAACATAGATAGGCTATGTCGTGACATAAGACTACATGATAATTTTTAATGTCACGACACTAAGACTCTATTCGTGACATTGGTTTGGGAAGCAAGATCCAAAATTTTTGGAAAATGTTGAAAATGTTGCAAAAATTGAGTTTTTAATTGGAAAACTATAAAAAGCAAGAGGGGGTAGCCCTAGGGAAAAGCTGGGACATTTTTGGCAAGGGTCAGCAACAAAAAAGAGCGAAGAGAGGCAGCTACATGTGACTTAGGGAGGAGATCTCTATTGCATTGAAGGAAAGCTGTCCAAGGAGCAAGAAGAAGCAGAGCATTGCTTGGAAAATAGTTTTTATCGATCTTTTCTTGTTCTTTATCATTCATTTTCATTGTTTGGTCATGTTTAAGATAATGTGTATGGTTTTTATTGATTATATCATGAGCTAAATACGTTAATCTAGGGGAACAATGTAGCTAGATAATGAGTATTTAGTTTTATTATGTTTAATGAATTTCTTTGGTTGTTCATTATTTATATTGATTGTTTAATCCGATTTTAATGCTTGTGAAAGAAGGCTAGCCCTTTTTATATGATTTATTATTCAATTTGAGGTTGAGAAGCGATAATCAAATTAGACCATGATTAAGCACCATAAGATTATCATGATGAAAGAGATATCCATGAAGCTTATGCAATGTTATGAATTCTTGCTCTTAATGCATCTTAATTAGTTGGGATTTTCACAAAGATGTAGGAAATTAGCCAATTGAGATAGGTTGCTATGACTTGAGAAAGAATAGCAATTAATCAAGAGAAACTCATTGTCAACATAAGAACAAACATCGAGTGTTAAAACTAATGGAACTAAATATGATTTATTCGGTGAAATCATACACCCATAGATGTTTTAAATTACTTTCATTGTTATCATCTTCAGAATCCACATCAATGCAAAAGCCATTAATTTAGATCTTTTCTATTTACATCCTTCCATTCACTCATCAGAATTTATTCCCTCAAACAAGACCAAAAGTTAGAGTAATTTGATATTTGGTGAACTTAATCTCTGTGGGAACGATATCTCACTCACTCTTTATTACTTGTTCGTGACACATGCACTTGCATATAAGGAACCAGTAACTTTCACAACTTGTTGGTTTTCAAAGCTCACCAACGAACTTATACCCTTTCAGCAAGTTCCCTACTTGCTTATCTCAATACATAAACATCAAGCACTCTGCTTGTGTTGCTAAACACTAAATCGAAGTGTACAGATTAATGCCTCTTACTTTGGCAAAATTTTACATAAATTCAGAATTTTAAGTAAATTAATAAGCAAAAAGATTGAAAGATTCAAAAAAAGAGTGAAAGATTCAAACTCCTTGATTGAGAAGAGATTTAGACATTGAGAGCTCTAATAGAGTTGTACCCGTTAGAGTTGAACTTTGAAAGAAGATTTTGAATGCTCAAAACTTAAGATTCTTTGATCTCTCATATATATTCAATGATATTCAATCGTTATATTCTTTTGCTTCTGAATCTCTCTTTTATAGATTGATAGAGATTTTTTCGTTGCTAATTTTGGCAGACATTCAAACATTCAAAAATATTTTTCTTTACCATATCTTTTGTCTGACGTCTGACTTTGCTGCAATCTGGTATCAGTCTACAACTTTGTCACTTACTTTTCTAAATGTTCACTTTCGTATAAAGTGCTCCGAAGTTGGTTCTTCAGATACTTTGAAGAGTGAAGTGAATAAATAGTGTCTTGACTGATTTTGGATAATCTGATTTGTTTTCTTTAGATTCTCCGAAGTGATTATAATCCTTCTTAGTTATGACAGTTTTTTGTAGAGAGAAGTTTGGATTTTTTGAACTTTTAATGCTTTCAGAAAAGTAATCCAAAGCTTTATTTAACATCTTCAAAGTTGGGTTATTATCTTCAATGTGAGGCTTCATGGACTTTGAAGCAAGTCTTTTTATTCCGAAGCTTGTTTGAATTTACTCTGAAATATTTTAAATCACTTTCATTGTTATCATCTTCAGAATTCACATCAATGCAAAAGCCATTAATTTAGATCTTTTCTATTTACATCCTTCCATTCAGTCATCAGAATTCATTCCTTTAAACAAAACCAAAATTTAGAGTAATTTGATATTTGGTGAACTTAATCTTTGTGGGAATGATAACTCACTCACTCTATATTAGTTGTTCGCAACACGTGCACTTGCATATAAGGAACCAAAAAATTTCACAACTTGTTGGTTTTCAAAGCTCACCAACGAACTTATACCCTTTCAGCAAGTTTGCTACTTGCTTATCTCAATACATAAACATCATGCACTCTACTTGTGTTGCCAAATACTAAATCAAAGTGTACAGATTAATGCATCTTACTTTGGCAGACTTGTACAAAAATTCAAAACTTTAAGTTAATGAATAACAATAAAAGTGAAAGATTCAAACTCCTTGATTGAGAAGAGATTTAGACTTTGAGAGCTCTAATCGAGTAGTATCCATTGGAGTTGAACTTTGAAGGAAAATTTTGAATTCTCAAAACTTAAGCTTCTTTGATCTCTCATATATATTTAATGATATTTAATCATTACACTCTTTTGCTTATGAATCTCTCTTTTATAGATTGATAGAGATTTTTTTGTTGCTAATTTTGGCAGACATTCAAACATTCAAAAATATTTTTCTCTACCATATCTTTTGTCCAATTTCTGACATCGCTGTAATCTTGCATCAGTCTGCAACTTTGTCGCTTACTTTTTCAAACATTCACTTTCCTATTAGGTGCTCCGAAGTTGGTTCTTCAGATACTCTGAAGAGACGAGTGAACAGATAGTGTCTTGACTGATTTCGGATAATTTGATTTGTTTTCTTCAGATTCTCTAAAGTGATTATAATCCTTCTTAGTTGCGACAGTTCTTTGTAGAGAGAAGTTTGGATTTTTTGAACTTTTAATGCTTTCAGAAAAGTAATCCGAAGCTTTGTTTAACATCTCCAAAGTTAGGTTATTATCTTCGAAGTGTGGCTTCATGGACTTTGAAGCAAGTCTTTTTATTTAGAAGCTTGTTTGAATTTACTTTGAAATGTGACTCTAAGATCTCCAAAGCATATCTGAAGCATAGATGTTTAACTCCAAAGCTTGTCTTATTGTTTCTAAAGTGTATTGTGGCAATTCCAAAATCCATGACAACTTTGAAGCATACTTGACACTTGCGAAGCTTTCTTAACTATCTCCAAAGTATGCTATGACACTTTGAAACTTGTCCAAAGCTTTTCTGTAACAACTTTGAAGTGCATTGGAACAATTCCGAAGCTTTCCATTTTACTCCGAAGCATGCCTATGAAGATTTCGACGCTTTCCAATTTACTCCAAAGCTTGTTATGTTTACTTAGAAACTTGTTCAAAGCCTTGATTGATTTATTCTGAAGCTTGCTGTTAGATCTCCGAAGCTTGTTTGAATGTCTCCGAGCCATGCTATGACAATTCCTAAGCATTAATAGTTTTCTCTGAAGTTCGTTGAGAAGTCTCCAAAGAAATCCAATTTGCTCTGAAACATGTTAAAATGATTCCAAAGTTGCTTTTGTTGGCTCCAAAGCATGTTTTCAACACTTCAAAAATTTTTTTTTCTTGATTTAAGTATATGTAAAATTTATATAGTTAATTTTGAAAGAGCATTTACTTTGTGTATTCCTTTTGTCATCATAAAGGTTATTCTCAGATTGAGTGTTAGTTAATATTTCAACAACATTCTGAGAGCAAATTGTTAGTACCTTAATGTTTCACTAATGTCTTTGCTCATCATCAAAACATACTTGATTAAGAATGTTTGTCATCAAAATCAAGATAGTTCATCATTCTCCCCCTATTTGATGATGACAAAACAGTGAGTGATATACCTTTCAAAACTTGTCTAACAATAAATTTAAAGCAACTTATTTTGCAAATATTTTAGAAAAATTTCAATTGACTAAATTACTGCACCTCCCAATGAGTTAGCCAAATTTTATGTAATAGAAATTTTCATTCTTTGCATATATCATTTTAGTTTATATTACATTATCACATTTTATCCCCCTTTTTGTCATAATAAAAAGGTGGAAACAATCATCAAGAGTTATATATAATCATGTGAGATAAAAAAAGCATATATATTGAACTTTTCAAAATTTTAGATAAAATGTAGATACATCGGAGAAAATACAAAAGAAATTATATCAAAGAAAAAAATGTAAAATGCAGCAGAGCTATTTAGTTGGTTTGGGTTTTCTCTAGTAGGTCTTGCGAAAGACATCTTGAAGTGATGGAAGAGGTGGCTTGGGTTCAGAGGAAGATGGGGAGAGAGAGGGCTTGGAAGTTCTAGCCCTTTTTGGTGGAGAAGAAGGGATGAAAAATGGATTCTTTATAACTCTCATAGGAGGTTCATGTGTGTGTGCAATCGGTCCACAGTCATGAACATAGATGAGATCAATTCTCTCTCGAAATGTTGGATCCAATAGTTTAGGAAAGACTGTAGGAAGCCCTTTCAAGAGATTTTTGTGTTTGCATTCATCCGAGTCAATACTCCTGATGGTACATAGTGTTTCTCTCAAAAGGATCCTTCTTGTGCTCTTTGGTAGGTGGAATTCTAGGCTTCCTTTCTGGTTTTGAGGTAGATGGATGAGATGAATAAGGTGATGGTTTTAGTTTAAGAATTGGTTTTTGTTTTGGTTTTGGGACAACTGGTGGTTTTTTGGTTTTGGTGGTGGAAGGAGGTGGTTTTCTGGGAGTTTGGGCTTTTGAAGTAGGTGAAGAAACTGGTGGAAGAGGTTGACACCCTAGTGGAGACTATATTTGCCTTATTCACTCCTGGAGACTCCTGGAGAGAAGGATCATCCATTTGAGGATATCAGAGAGGCAGATTATCAGCAATGGCCTCTAGGTTTGCATTGTTATAGAAAGTGAATTCTTCCTTGGTGAGAATAAAGAATTTATGAGGACCTGATGAAGATGGAAACTCTTTTCTTAGAGGTTTTGACATGAGAAGCATTTGGAGAAGTTTCTCAGAGTAATTTTGAAGAATTGAATCTTTATTAGGGATGTGAATTTTGTGGTTCTTTGGAGTGAAAGGAGGATCAGAAAGAAGTAAAATCCTATAAAGAATGTTAGGATTTTCAATTTTAGGAAATGAATATTCTTGATGAGATAGATGAATATTTTGAGAAAGAAACATTCTAACAACTTCAGAGTTGATTTTTGACCTGATCCTAAACTCTGACTCTATCATCTTGATTGGATTAGATATATGAAGGAGAAAATTGGAATTATCATCAACAACGTTTCCTTGTGGAGGACTTGGTGGTGAATGATTTATAGGGGGGTCCCATTCTATGGGATTTTCTCAATTCTTCCAGGGAAAAATATTCCTACTCTGATATATTCCATCAATAAATCCATGGGATTTTTGTTTCATGATAGAATCTAGATATAATACAAGGAAGTGTGAGTGTTATCTTCTGTGCTTGGAACTGATGGTGGTGGTGATGGAGGAGAAGTTTGTATTTGTGAAAGGGGAATGTATGGAATGATGGAAGTTGAGTAGGTAGGTTGATCCATAGATTAATTAACCTCTGGAATTGTGGGGGATGATGGATGTGAAGACATTGAGGGTGAAGACATCACCATAATGGGATAGTTTGGTCTTGGTGGAGAGAAATGATATGGAGGTGAAAAAAATGAGTTGGAGGTGGAGAGAAATGAGGATGAGGTGGTAAAGATTGTGAATGATAGGTTTGACCTCTGAATGATTCTGCTAAAGCTTGTAGAGAATAAAGTAAAGTGTCTGGTCAATCTTATCAACTCTAAGAATCTTGGAAGACATAGCAGTGCTAAGAGTACAATCTATTCTATTCATTTGAAGGGCTAGAGTAGACAGAAAGTGTTAAATCATGGTTATTCTATCCTCTAGGTCCTTTGAGAAAGGTTGTGGAGTGGGAATTGATAAGGTGGATGGTTGATCGGCGTGAGAGGGTCTAATGGGTGAAGGGGTTCTGATGGGGGTTTGTGAAGGTATTTCTATTGCTGCTATATCTTCATATACCTCTTCTCTCAAAATTTCTTCTTTAATATCTTCAATGTTTATTCTTTGTTCTTCTCTTGGAAGTTCTTCTATTCTCTTAGTTTTTGTTTATTCCTCTTTGGTGGAGAATTCCTCTATTCCTTCTACTGATGGACAGATAAACTCTTGTCTTTCAATTGTATCTTCTTCTTCATGTAAGAAGAGTTCTTGTCCTTGTTCAGTAGCCTGTTCTATAATAATGATATCATTTTCTCTTTCTAGACTTTCATCAGGTCTGGATCCTTTCAACTGAGTTGCTCTTCTTGGTCTTTTAGAGATCCAACCCTGTGCAGTATATGCTGAAAACCCATTCTTTTCAGAGGTTTTTCATCCAATTTGTCTATGTTCCTTAGAAGCTGTTAATTTTCATTTGAGACATCTACTCCTGCTTCCTTGTTTAGCTTGGTCAGAGCCATGCCATAAGGTAAAGGAAACCTTGTGGTGCTCTTGATCAAGTGTATATGGTCTATCTTCAGCCTAGCTAGATTTAATTTTCTTCCATTCTTAAATGCCCATATGATTCTGGCATCTTTCTTAGATATATCTCCTGCAGCACCTCTTCTAGGATATACATTGTTCATAATAATGAGATATGCTAGCCTAAGATTTGCATTCAAATGACTAGCATGCAAATAATTTACCTTTTCATCTATATCAATTTCTACTAAGTCTGAGAATAACATTGCTCTTGAAGGCCATACAATATTCTCTTCTTCATCAAAGACATTGAAATAATTTCTCAAACTTTCTTAAAATAGTTCAATTTTTGTTTCTCCTATCCATGATTTTTCTGTTCTGATGTTGAGATTACAAATTAGAGCTCTTACCAATCTCGGATACAAACTGTCTCTGTGACTCACATAGGTTTCCCAGCCTTGGTATTTTAACCATTCAAATACTTCGAATTCCATTCCAAAGGCTCTAAAATTGAAGATTTTTTCTTTTATTATCCTCCTATCCTCCAATCTTTCTCTAAATTTAGAGTAATCAAAAGAGCTATTCAGAAAGATTACCTCCAGTGTATCAATTTCTCGTCTTGCCATCTTTGTTGCTCTTTTTTTATGGAAATTTTTCTCTTTCCTTTCTCTTGCTTTCTGCTCCTTTTGTTCTCACCATTTCAACAATATGTTCTAGGTTTTTTGGAAAGGAAGTGGGATTTTTAGGAGTGAAGTTGGAGAAGGTAAGAAGGTGGACAGAGAGAAATGAGACCTAGATTTGAAAGAAGCAGGAAGATAGATTGTCTTCTTTGAAATGAGGGTTTTGGGAGTTCAGAGAAGAAGGGTTTTAGCTTTCGAAGAGTTTGCAAGCACTTGAGTGCCTTCGAATTAGATTGATCGATATAAAAAGATCTCAAAAATACTAATGTGTTTTGTCTTTGGATACCGCGAAAGAGATCCTTCAGAGCAGACAATTTGATTTGCGGTTTTGGATATTTCAAAGTAGTGCTTCAGAAGCCTTTGCCGATCTTCGGATGCTTATTTTTAGGCCTTTGGAGACTTTGAAGTCCGAAATCTGACTTAATTCCAAAACTTTATTAGATGGATTTTTGGAGTTGTGGGTTTTAAGTTATATATATTAATTATTAATTCATGTTTATTTAGGAATTATTACCAAGATAGGTAATTAAATATGTATTTGTATATTTCTTGTAACATGAAATATTTGAATTTTATTTCATTTTCTATTTTGCATAGATGAGAACATAGAATGGCTAATTTGTTTGATAAATTAAGCATGTTATGAATTAGGATCTAGAATGCCTAGTTCTCTTTTTATCATGTTTAAATCTTTCTTCTAGTAATGGTTTTGTGAAAATATCTGCTAGCTGATTTTCTATGGGGACAAATTCTAAGCAAATGTCATGGTTTTGAACATGGTTCCTAATAAAATGATGACTGATTGCTATATGCTTAGTTCTAGAATGTAGAACTAGATTCTTAGTTAGGTTTATAGTGCTAATGTTGTCATATCTAATAAGTATATCAACAAAGTTAAGGCCAAAGTATTTTAATTGCTATTTCATTCATAGGATTTGTGTACAACAACTACCTGCTGCTACATATTAAGCCTCAGTAGTTGATAATACAACTGATGATTATTTTTTAGAAAACCATGGGATAATCATTCTTCCTAGAAATTGGCAAGATCCTCAGGTACTCTTTCTATCTACTTTATGTCCAGCAAAATCTGCATCTGAGTAACCTATTAAATTAAAATTTGAACCTTTTGGATACCATAATCCAAGATTAGGTGTAT
>JAYJMB010007383.1:0-10251 GCA_036873735.1 Pouteria campechiana
GTACGTTGTTGCATTGTTTCCTTAATGATAAGGTTGGGAAGTTGAATTCCTGTAAGTTGCTTGTGTTGCTTTGCTCCCGGTTCACTCTTTGTTTCTTTCAAGTTGGTTCTTGCATTTGCTATGCTTGATGTGCTGAATTAGGCTGCTAAGGTGTTGGATCCTTAGGCCGGTCTCGTGGTTCAAACTATAAAGAGTTTGTACCCGTGACAAGTATACAGCTATTACTGAACATGAAGGCCAAGGCTGCCAATAATTACAGATACACACCGTTAACATGTCCAGAAGAATTAAGAATGGATCTATCCAACAGAAAACACATACCAATTTACAAGAAAAAACATAACCTAATGAGGCAGAAATATTCTAGAAATATTCTTCTTCAAGTAGAAGATAATATCTTTGGCACACAAATATCTTCTAGTCAATGGATAATCAATTTGCCTGGTTTTCCCACTTTCTTCAACTGTAGGGCTGCATGAACGAGTAACATAAGCTCTCTATTAGCTCCATTCGTAGTCACTAGAGGTCTTTGGGATCCAGTGCAGCCAGCAGAGCAACAAAAACTACATCCTATGCCAAAGTTTTTGCATGCTAGCTTGCAGCAGCATCATGAACAGGTCAGATTCATCTTTTTTGGCACTCTACATTGTTCATCAGCTGCTTACACGTTTGTGGGATGATTTTATATAAGAACACATTCAATCTACTAGTGGTTTGGATGCAAATAGTTAAGGCTCAAGTTCCAATATGAATATTCAAATAGAAAATGGTACTATTATTGACAAAAGTGTTACTGACCAAGCGTAAGCGATGAAACTCATTGCCTACCATCAGCTCTTCAGCTTTTAAAGGACTGGTTTAATCACTTTAGCATGGAGCCACCAAGTTAGTTTGAGGAGTGTTGAAGAATGTGGTGACACATCCATGTTACTAGTTCAGGTGAACCGAGTAAACTCATCATCTACTGTCAGCCCTTGAGCATTTGGAGTCTAGTTTAATCACTTAGAAGTTAAACAGGTAAATGCTGAATATGGTGAGCCATTGGTTTTGGCTGGGCTTTGTAGAAGAATTACCTGATAACCCCTTACAAGTGGATCCTTGTAAGTGGTTCAAGTTGTTCCTTGACCATTAAGAGAACGGCTGCAATGCAACTATATAACACAAGAATGATTCCAAGCAAAAACGAGAAGTGGTGAAGCTGCTGTAGATTTTCATAGGAAAGTAATGGTACATGACCCTCAATGAAAACCATGCTTGCCCAAATGCACCCACTATCCAAATTTAACCTTTGATATGCCAAACGCTCAGGCTACAGAGTAAGACAATCCTTGCTTCAATGCTGCTGAGGCATTTGAAGTCATCTGCATGCCAGAACAGTCCAATTTGAAGTGCTTAAGTTAACATTTAAAACAGTGTCAATAACAGCAAAATCATCATCCAAGGATGGATAGAATTTACTAGTGAACAGAGAGGACTTGACGCAAATCTCATAGATCCACTGTGCACATTGGCCCAACAACAAACATATGAGGCTCAGCAGCATAAGCTCTTCAGAAAAGCATGCCTAACCAAAATAAACAGATAGAAATAGAAATAGAAACAAAAACAGCACAGCATTAAATGCTCTAAGAAATTTGGCAGAACTTACATTTTGCCAGGCACTTCATAGATGATTGATCGACCTCTACATGATCCAGATTTCACTAAAAAGGATGGACAGAGGTGATGATACAAAATCCATATTGTGGGGTGAACCTAGCCAACTTTTTACAGCCTGGAACAGAAGTTTGATATGTCTCACAGCCAATGTAAGGAGATGCACATCTTCATGTCTTTCATTCCTGAACCAGATGAATGATCTAGATTTTACATCATTGAAAGATTGGCCCACCTGCACTTAGCAGTGAGTATGACAAACGTGCCAATACCAGTATCTGAGAATCACAAGCTTACCTTCCTTGGTCTCCTGACCCTCTTCCAAAGAAGCAAGAACAGTCTTCAGGGATACCATTGCTCTTAGGTTAATGTGGAGATGGAGTACCTTCAAGAAAGGGCATCTGCAAAATTTCTTCCTGTTACTCCCTATTACAGGTTGGGGGCAGGGTTACAAAATAATAGTTCCTAGCAAATACATATCATGAAGATAATCAACCTATCTGAGCATATTAATGGCTCTCTTAGAACCCAGCTATCCCGAATTAATAGGTAACCAAAGGATGGAGATTTTCCATTGTTAGAGGAGGGAAACTTACAGTCGCTGAAGAGGTTGGAGCAGCAATGTTGTCTGACACCATACATTCTTTCATACATGTACCAAATGCAAGAATCTAAGAGATGATTAACTATTGGGCAGATCTCAAATTCCATGCACCATCTACCAAATGAAATAAAATTTGGGAGATAATATACTAGAAGTAGATTTTCATCTTGATTGGTTGAATTTCTGCCACAAAAAGCAACTTTCTGAAGACAGAAATCAGAAATTAGGAAAGCAAACTTTCCAGGTGCCACACATAGATGGCCTGATGCTACGTGCACTTTGCTTACCCACTCATGAACAAATACCTCTGCACCCACTCACTGTAGAAAAAATGCAACGAAAATGCACTTCAGTGGCATTGAGACAAACCAACTGTCCAGCTTAAATCCCATGGCTATAACTATAATTCCATTTACCTTAAACAAAAACCAGTTCTATTTTAACTGACCTCCATAGCGGTGAGACAAGTTGTAGGTGACTTTGATGACATCGTCAAATAGTCAAAATGTAAACAACTTCACAACAATGGAACAATATTACAGGACCCATAGCAAGCTCTGGAGAACAAAGCTGGGATCTGAATTGAATATCAAAACACAATCTACGTGGCCATCAGATGCATTAGATGGGTCTCTAAGCAACCAAAATCCAATTCCATGGCCAAGATTAATGACTCCCATACCCTCAACTTTGGAGCTGCAGACCTCTTAACCATTTCCTCAAGCACTTGCGATGCTTCAGCAAAGAGCTGGCGCTCACACAGCCCGCAAATCATTGAATCTAAAGTCGCAGGCCTTGGAAAAAAGCCCCTCCTCAGCATTTCTGCCAGGAGACTAAATGCTGCAACAATCTCTCCCTCACTAACCAATCCATCTATCAAAATCCTATATATATGCAAATTTCCCTGAACACCCCTAAAGCCCATAATCCTCATAAGTTCTCTTGCTCTTGCGACATTGCCATCCTTGCATAAAGCACCCATGATCGTACTGTAGGTGATTACATTAGGCACACAGCCTGTCTGCTCCATGCGGTCAAGCATATCAAAAGCACCATCAAAGTCACCCTGTTTACAGAGACCCTTGATGTAAACACTATAAGTGAAAATGTCAGGAACAACACCCATGATCAGCATTTCATCAAACAATTCTTCTCCCTTTGCCAAGTCACCAGCTGAGAAAAATCCATCAAGAACGCTTGTATAGATAACAGTATCAGGTTTTATACCATCCAGTTTCATCTTATTGAGAACATCAAAAGCATCCTTTGCCTTCCCATCCTTAACAAGGGCGGTGATCACATTGGTGTATTCCTTTTGATTTGGAGAAAAGCCAGCCTTGCGCATTTCTTGAAGGAAATTAAGGACTTCAACTGATCCTGCATGTTTACAGAGTGATGAGAGGATCACAGAATGCAATTTTAAATCAGGGGTGCACCCATGAACATCCGAATCCATCGTATGTAAGAGATCGATTGCGGAATTCACTTTTCCATATCTACAGAGAGCCTTAATAAGAATCCGAAATGTTGAACACTCAAGCCGAATATTCATCTCCAAAGTCCTCATCAGAGCATCATGGATCAGAACGAAGTTATCTTCTTTCTTACACAAAACAGCAAGCAATGTGTTGAGCGAGTGTACGGTGGGGGCACACCTGAATCTTGGGATTCGATAGAACAAGTCGATGGCATCTTGGAGCATGCCGGCTTCACCGTAGCTTCGGATGAGATCGACGAAAATCCTCTCTGGGGGATCGAACTTCTCGATTCTTTCGAGGCGATCGAGTACAGGAGGGAGCTGTGAAAAAAGAGATTTTTTGAAGAGATGGTTGATGATAAAGGAGTATGCAGAAGGATTTGGCTCGCAGCCGTAGCTAGGAAAGGAGGTGGTGAGAGTGGATAGAAGACTAGTACCGGGACTGTGTTCTTCACTCAAGGCTGCTTTCTTTAGCGCTTCCATTGCTTGCTGTTCATTGAAGGTTTGCTGCCACTTGCCTTTGAATGGTAATAAAGGCCACTTCCCTGTTCTTCTTAGACTACCGTATATGGAAGATCCAAAAACCACCATCCTACTTGAACTAATCCGTCTTAAATAACAAACCAAAATCCATGCATCAATTCTTCCGATAAAATCCAAAAATCAAAAACAAGCCAGCGCATCAACGAAAGATGGGAAAAATCAGAAGTTTCAATCGAGCATAGCGTAATTGCCTGCGAAACGGACGGATGTGAGAGGAGGATCCGGTGAATAGGGAAATGATCGGCGACTGAGAGGAAGAGAAATCCGAACCTTTGCCCTAGCTGAAAGTTTTGAAAATCGCGCGAGGATCATTCACATTCTTTTTCAGAAGACAGAAACGGTAAGCAGGGTGGCGTTTTTCAGCCGGCGTCCGTTTCACAATCACAAGCTTTCTGTGGGGAGTTGGAAGGGATTCGCGCGTTTGACGATTTTTCGAAAACATCGCACTTGCTTGTATGATTTTACAATTTTATTCATATGATTTTTTAATTTGCATAATGTTTTATTGGGGTTTTTAAAGATTAACGACCATAATTCCTCAATCATTCTAGGTGATAAAAGATCTTTGAATTTTATTTTTTTCCAACGGGTTGAATTTGTCCTACATCACCCATTTAGGGCCCAAGTAAAATTAAACAATGAGAGAGAGAATTAATTGAGATAAATAATTTTAAATAATATTAATATGAAAATTTCTATGCAAATATATAGCTTAGGAGTCATGGCAATGCATACATTGAATCTAATTCATTTATGGTATGTTCGCATTTGGGTATATTTGAAAGAACAATGTAAAAAGGTGTATTTAAATATATGTTATTTTTAAGTATCAGTAAAATAGGAGATGATATTAATAAAATATATTTTTTAATAAAAAATTAATAAGAAATGACTATAAATATATGTAATAATAAGAAAAATATAGTTATTTAAAATAGTTAAAGAATAACATTAATCTAAGAAAGGAAGGATAGAAAGGATATATTTCAAATATAACTACTTTCAAATACACCCTTATCACACTCAACACTGCTCATTTAATCAGAATTCTAAAAATTATCTCAAATAGAAACTTAAGTAATGGGATATAATGGGCAAAATTCATATGGTTTGACAACAAATGTATAACCATTAAAATTAAAGGTGTAAGTAGAGCGAATTTGGGGTGAGTTTGAGCTTGCTCAACCTTAACCCTCACTTCTATAATTTTTTCTTATCTCAAACTTTAACCTTCACTTTTATAACATTTTCTCAATTACAACCTTAGCCCTATATGTATGGGTTGACTTCGAGTTCAGGTTCTGGTTGAACTTAGGTAGATTCAACATCGCTTTCTCTTTTTATTTTTTTTTTTAACTATGAATAGGCGAAAGTAGATTTAAAAAAAAAAACTAGGAATAAGCTGAAGCAGTTGATGAAGTCTTAAAAGCAATAGGAAAGTAATTTCAAAAGAAAAAAAATGAAAATAAAGAATTCTATTTATATAGTAGTAACCACACGATTAACGAACCAAATATTTGTCATTCTATATTTTTTTTAGATATTTGATGACATTAAGATTGTTATAATAATTGTATTTTCTTCAATTGTATTTATTTACTATATAATATTTGCATGTCCACCTACTTACCAACCATCTGTGATATAAATGCATTACAAGTGTAAATAATAAATTGATATCATATTTATCTATTGTGTATATTTTTATTAGTATTTTTATCTATTTTTTTATTATTCATTTCATGGTTTATATAATATTCCAGGACATTATTTGCATTTTCATTTTTATCTTTTATAAAAAATTATTTTTCTTTATTTTTACCCTCTTATGATGAATTTAGCATTTAACTATCCCAATAATTTTATCTTTCTTCGTGATTATTATTGTTTTCAATTATTACCACTCATCTTTTCATCTAGAACAGTTATTTATTTTCTCTTTATTGATTTTATTTTAAATCATTATTCTTGACCATGGAATCATTCTTCTTTCCAAAATTTATTTTTTCTCATCTTTTTCTAATCTCAAATATATTATAATTGTAAAAAGGTTTAAAACAAAAAAGAAGAATAAAAAAACAAATAAGAAAGTCTTGTCTCTAATTTAACTTTAGATCATTTTAGATCAGTTTTACATTTGATTGATAGCTTTGAATGAATGATTAAAAGTATCTGATTTGTGGCCTTTTCGAAATATCAATCGATGTTTTTTCACACGGGCTGAAGTTGGATGGAAGGATCAACCCCATGCGGCCATACCATTGTTCTTGAGGTATATTTATATTTTTATTTTATTTTTAATGAAGGGATATGGGTTCATGTTGGAGTGGGTTGCTCGACCCCCTTCCCGCTCTCAACTTTAAGTAGATGCAGGTTTGGGTTGACTAAAGGCTTTCCAAGCCTACTTAAAATGCGGGCTCCAGCAGTCAAGTTTGGGTCTAATTAAAGTTCCTCTTCTCTTCATGTCTTACCTAAGTTTTCAAATGAGATAAAATTTTGCATATTAACTAAAAAAGTACTGCCATTGAAAACAAATAGATTGAATTTAACAATACATTATAGCTCCAAACTCCAAACCAAACATTTGCACGGAAATTACCATGAAATCATTGGCCAGTAAACACGTGAACTTTCCACTTCCAGCAGAAAGAAGAAAGCTTTTCAAGCTCCCCTTTGACGTGTAAAGGAAAATCATCCTTATCATTGTGAAAATGTTTTGGTTGCAGTAAGAATTTGCTTTTCTCACAAGCGGCGCTCCTCCCCAAGCCCCACTTTTCTAGTCTCAAAGTTACCTGCGTCCTCTCTCTCTCTCTCTCTCTCTCTCTCTCTCTCTCTCTCTCTCTCTCTCTCTCTCTCTCCTTCTCTTTCCATTGAAAGTCGTTTCAGCTTCGACTCCGCTTCTGTTCTCTCCAGTCCCTACATCATCTCCACCGGATCTCTTTAGCCATCACCAATCGTCCAATGCTGGTGTTGAGATGGGTGGAATAGGATCGAGTTGGATCTCCATCGAGCAGAGGATATGGCGGGTCCGGAAGTCAATTAGAGGAGATTGGTTTGTTAATGGTGATGAAGTACTTACGTGTGATGTTTTGCTTCTACGCTTGGTGTAAATCGGGTTGGGTTGGATTGGGATGACCTCAATCCAAGTTCTTAAAATTCTAACCCAACCCTATAAATTTCGGGTAAGGTTCAGGTTAATAATTGAAAATACCTTTAGTTAATAAATTTTAAATTATCTTTATCAGTCTCATGAATATAATTAAAATTATATAAAATGACTTTCTTATTAGCATGCATATACAAATGTAGGAGTGAATTAATATATTTGCGATAAAAAGTATTTTAATCATCGATTTTTTAATCAGAGTTGTATGTTTATGGCCAATTTTTTAAGCTTTTTAACATATAATTTTAAAATTTTAAAAGGTAAGAATTAAAAAAATTTAATGTAATATTGAAATAAATATAATCATTTGCATTTATCTATGTAATATTATAAAAAGTACTTCGTAAACGGCTAAATTTAATGTTGGGTTGCAATTGCATCAACTAAATCCAAACCTGTTTTAAAATCTAAGCTAAACCCTAATATTCTTCAAACCTAATATTTATATATCCCAACCCAATCTTAAGAAAAATTGGGTTGGGTCAGTGGAGTTTCAGGTTGGCACTTACCCAATTTATACTCCTACCCCTCTTTGACGGCAAAACAAACATCCAAACACAACTGAAGTGAAAAAGATGGTCTTGAACATGTATACTTCTGAGGGCTTATTGGTGTTTGGCTTTACTGGCTGAAAACTTCCCCGCGCTAAATGGTTACACCCGGTCATGCGAGCTTTCAGTGGGATTCATTGCTAGATTAATCTATTCACGAGATGCATCAGGTCATAATTTGCGTTTTTATCCCTATAATTTTTGCATTTGCACAAAGCTTCTTTGAGATTTTTAGAAATTGAAAACGGTGCCTCTGCCATCGAGATTGGTGAAAAAAATAAAAAAAAGCTGCCTTAAACAAAGAAAAAGTACCAACAGTTCTTCAAGGCGTGTTTGATAACAAGGAAAAAAAAGTCAAAAAGTTTTCCACCATTTTTTATACATTTGATGTAATTTAAGAAATTAATTGCTCAATAATTATATTTTTTTTATTATTATGTTGATTTTTTAATCATTATTTCTTTTTATTTCATTTATTTTATTTCCAATCATTATCCTTTATTACATTATATCATTTATTTTTCTTTTCATATTCCTTTTTTTTCTCATATATTTTTCTTATTCTCAAACGTATCAAGTAACAAAATTGCCTCTAATAACCCTAAAGGCCATTTAATCCCAACATTTTATTTGTTTTTTTGTCATTGGCAAATTCATCTCCACTAATTGACTTCTTTATTCTTTGAAGCTATGGAGCATTGGAGCTACATTATCCTCAACTCCATGGAGATATAAAGCCTAATCCAGCCATCTCAACACAACAGCTTAAGGTTAGCGATGGATGGCTAAGAAGATACGGACGATTCAGCCATCTAATCTGATTGGATTAACTGATTTAAAGGTTTCTAAAATTAAAAATAATATAAAGCAAGTTTAAAATTTAAACCACAAAACTCATCTAAATGCACTGATCTTTCATGATTAGCCCGTATTATGGCTTTTATTTTATTAATAAAATTTTAAAAATAAAAAAATTCTGCACAGCAAAACAGATTAGACCGGAGGGTCAATAGATTAGTTGACGGTTGGACCGTCCGGATTTCATAACAGTGGGTGAAAATGTCAATTGACATGGAAAAGAAGCAGGTGGCTTCAAGAACAGAGAAGAAGTGGGGTTAGCCAATGACGCAGACAATGCCATTTCTGAGGAAAAGATCCAAGCCAACGACCTAGAGTTCCATCAAAATGGTAAGCAAGTTGCTGTCAAAGAAAGTCGTTTTTTCTTCAATACATTAAAGGAGAGCATTAAAAGCTGCCATCATCTTCAATGCATCAAAGGAGAGCTTTAAAGGCAGCCATTATCTTCTATACGTTAAAGGAGAGCTTTAAAAGCAGTCATTTCCATTAAGAGGGAGCTGTAAAAGCTTTCTACGCCAATGGAAGTGAAAACTTCATTTGTTTTTTTATCCATTGATTAATTCTTCCTTTCTCTCCCTCATTATCTTGGTTTTCATGATCAGATGAGCTTTGATGAATTGGTTGTCGGGGGCAATCTCACCTCATTCCTTTGGAAAACACTCGACGTCATTCTTTCGCCTGGCTGCTGTTTTTCCACCTAACCTAGTGTCAAGGAACATGAGTAAAAACGTAAAATACGCAAACGTTAGAGGCACTAATGCAAGATCGCCCTCGCGCGAAGAAGTTTGCAATTTTTAGAGAGAATGGTGATTTGGGTTGTAGTCATGCTTGAAGACCCACGTAGAGCTGAGAGTGGCAATTGCCGCCCCTCAAATTTTGAAAAATATTTTTAGATACAACCGATTTTTGTAAAATTGACCCTCAATAATAATTTGGGGGCAAATATGAAATTTATAAATAAAAAATTATTACTAAAAATTTATCTAATATAAAATACTTTATATATATAGCAATAACCACATAAATAAAAAAATGTTTGTGTGTTACCTACTGTCGGCAGTCAGTTGTTGGCAAGTTAGGTAGGCATGTATTTTTTTCTATACAAATGATATATGCATGCTAGGAGAGTGTTGTATATGCTTTACTGCGTGACTAAGCATCTTATTATAAGGGTTACTGAGAGATAAGGGAGCAAGAAAAGGAGATGCATCATTGCCAAAGAAGAGAGGAAGAAAGAAAGAGAAGGGAAGGCTCTGTTTCTGGATTTTCGGCCATATATTTCCAAACATGTAAGTAGATAGTTATATCTATGCATAATTATTTATAAAGTATGTTCTAGCTGAGATAAATGCTAATATGCATGTTATGTGGGTGTATCAAAATTAAATAATATAAT